>ML685897.1:1276653-1387287 GCA_007922175.1 Pelusios castaneus
TGTCTTCCTCTTCCCTGCCTTCCTTTCTCTTCTTTCTTCCTTTCCTTTTTTTCTTTTTCTCTTCTTTGTCTTCCTCTTCCCTGCCTTCCTTTCTCTTCCTCTTCCTTTCCTTCCTTTCTCTTCTTTCTTCCTTTCCTTTTTTTCTTTTTCTCTTCTTTGTCTTCCTCTTCCCTGCCTTCCTTTCTCTTCTTTCTTCCTTTCCTTTTTTTCTTTCTCTTCTTTGTCTTCCTTCCTTCCTGCTCTTTCTGTCTTTGCTTCCTTCCTTTCTTTCTTTTTTTCTTTGTCTCCTCCTTCCTTCTCTTTTTTCTTTCTCTCCCTTCTTTTTTAAAACTTTTTAAAAATTAATTTTAAATAAAAACCTTTCTTAAAATTAGATTTCAAATCCAAATTCATTCCAATTAAATTAATTAAACACAATTAATTAATTAATTCTATTTACAGTCACTTTATCTTCAATTAATGCCTATAATTTCTGTCTTGTGAGTTTTCCCCAAAAATTTATTCTGAAAAAGTTTTTCACACGGCTTGAAAATTTTGCACACAAGCCACCAAACCTAGAGGGAACATTGGCTACTAGTTGCGTACACAACAGCAGGCCAGCAGGCTAACATCGGTCAGTCCCACACTCTGGGCCTGGCCGGAGCCCACAGCACCAACAAAAAGCGTGTGGATGCATTACTGCCTGCCACCCAGTACCCAGAAACACAGGCCAGCAGCAGACGTGATAGCTACACATTCACGTTTTTTTCTAATTATAATACGGCCCCCCAACAGTCTGAGGGACCGTGAACTGGCCCCCTATTTAAAAAGTGTGAGGACCCCTGCTGTAAGACCTCACAGGTTGTCTTTCAGTATATTAGCGGCCTGCATAGTTAATAAAACTTAACAGTTTTTACCTTGTATTTTTATTTCTTTGATATATTCAAAAATTTACTGTTTACTGCACTATTTTCAGTGTTATTTCTTTATGACACGACGGACATCAATAGGAGTTCCGGTACCTTTTTTTTTAGAAAAAAAGCACTGATCACATATCTTTGGGAACTAACGGACTGTGAATAAAATATTTAACAATTTGCTGCAGAAAAGAGTTCCTACCTGCTTTTAATTCTTTAAGAACTTGCATAAGCTGGTGGTGTGTATTTCTGACCCGGAAGAAACCTTTACAAGTTAAAATTATTATGAATCTTTAAATTCAGAATGAAAAATTTATTGTCTACTTATTTTAAGTATTTATTCTGACAATCCAGATTTACATTAGCTAAAAAGAACATTTTTGTGTAGATTGAAGTCTATATATTCAGATAATGGACATTGGAATGTATAGATAATGGCTAAATGTTTTCAAAATGCCACAGTTGTTTGGAGGTCTGCATGCTATTGATGTTACATTCATACTTTGATTACTTGGAACAACTAGAATTCAAACCATGCTGTCCCCATCAATAGCTTCACTTCTTGCTATGGATTAATATTCTGGTTCCTGTCAGCAAAAGTAGAATCACTTGCTATATGAAATGAGGGGGAACAGTGAATCAAACTGATGAATGCTATGGCAACTGCTGGTTCTGCCAATAACAAATAACAAAAGAAGAGTTTGAATTGTTAGAATTCTCACTTCTGAACTGAAACACTTTATAAATTTGAGTAATTCTAAATTGGCAGAGGTGTCCATTGAATAGCCTACAGGAGATTCCACAAATAGTTGAGCATTTGGTCAGGGATAGTGAATGAAGAGTGATCTAGCTGTCTCTTGTTCATATCTATACTTCAGCATTTCTGAACGTACTGAAACTAAATACTTCTGTGTAAGGCAAGCCAGCCAGGCATATTGCAAGATCTGCTTTTCACTTACTCTCTGTCCCGTGTCATACACGTCCCTGCATTTAATTTCCTCCCATTCTGTAAATTCCCTCATCTTCAAAGCATCTGACAAAGTGGGATTGTCTCCTCCCACTCTGTAACTTTCCTATCTTCAAAGCGTCTGACGAAGTGGGATTTTCTCCCACGAAAGCTCATGCGATTAATAAATCTGTTAGTCTTTAAAAGTGCCACAAGACTCTGTTGTCTCTCTGTGCCTCTGTAGAAGAGGAGAGTATTTTATTAGAGATTCTGGCTAGGAAGACTGGGGTGAGAGGGGGGAAGAAGAGGAAACAGCAATAGACTTTGGGAATAAGATATTGTTTGGAAAACTGTAAAAGGGTAGGAAAGGCTTAAAAATAACTTAAAAATTGCTTACTTTGTCATTTTTATCATATAATTATACAATAAATCAATTGGAATATAAATATTGTTCTTACACTTCAATGCATAGTATATAGCGCAATGTAAATAAGTAATTGTATGACATTTTAGTTTGAACTCATTTTGCTAGTGCTTTGTATGTAGCCTGTTGTAAGACTATGCAAATATCTGGATGAATTGATTTTTACCTCCCTGGAAGACCTCTGCATACCTCCAAGGGTACATGGTTGAGAACCATGTGTCTAGTGGAAGGAGTATTATAAATAGCAGATATAGTGACACATGTAATTAGGGTTATGAATTTGTCATGGAAAATTAGGCAAAAGTCATGGTGAAAATGAATAAAATCGTCGTATAGCATATTTTTTTAAAACAATGTATTAAAACAACGTATTATAAAATGTAACATTTACACTGCCAGGCCAGCTTCAGGCACCCCCCATAGCCAACAGCAACACACGCCTCCCGGGAGTCTCCTACCTGCCGGCCCTGCAGTTGGATGCTGTCTCCTGGGTCCTAGTGCTAGAAGAGTTCCTATGCTATGTATGCTGAGTAGCCCAGCATGCACAGAAGTTGAAATTCATGGCAAAAGTCGTGGGAGGTCAGGAAAGTCCCAGGAGGTCACTGGAAATCACGGTTTCTGTGACCTCCATGACCTATTCTGAGCCCTACCTATAATTCATGTTACCTAGCACATTCCATTATAAGTATCTCTTTTCAATTGCTTATAAGTTTCACAAATTTCAATTTTCCAGGCTGAAAATTTTCACCATGCTGGGTGTCTGCCTCAGGCGGAATTCCTTGAATGTTGCAACAAAAATAAAATTAGGGAGAAAATATGCTGTTTTCCCATGTCCAGAAATTCTGACAATTGAGAAGCTCTAGCACCTCCATTCTTTGCAACAAGGACTTAAATTTGGCAAGAGGGTTGCCCTGGTCAGGGTTATGCCTTTTGCTATCTTGTGAATATCCCACCAAAGTTGGATAAGCTTTAAACCTCTGAAAATAAGTTTGATCGTGCTCAATAGAATTGTGTTAGAAGCGTACAGCAGTATTCTCCAAAACTCCATTTGTGCTGAGGATATTTCATCCCCACACAGTTGATATACTGATCTTAATGTGAATGTGCCATTCCCACATAGCAACTGAGCAAGCATCATTCCAGAGCTGCAAGGGCTGACCAGGACTTTTCCTCGCATGTGCGCCTCTGGCTTCCAGGGGCCACTGTGGTGCAGGGATCAGGTGTGAAAACAGGTAGCGTGTCTGTTTTGTGCTCTGAATGCACCCCCATCCCCCAAAAGCATGTGTGAAGGAAGTAGACGCAACCTTACTTGAACACAGAAGGATGAGAAGCCAGAGTAGGGAACAAGGGTAGGCTGGGGCTGATAGGAACAGGCCTAGGAGCAGAAGGGGACAGAGCCAAAAGTCAGAGATGAGTGGTGGGGACTGAAGGTGAAGGGGACCACATAGGAGCACAGAAGGGGATGGAGTCAGGGGTGGGAGAGGGATGGGAGGACATGGAAAGAAGGCTCTCTCCATGTCCTAGAGTACACTCCCCAACTTGGAATTGAACATCAGGTTCCTAAGTCTCAGCATTCCTCTTCTGTCCTTGAATAGTGAAATCTACTGGCAAAATGTATCTTCCCTCTCTGCTAGCTGGCCCACACAGAGAGTAACTATCTCTACCATCAGTTGCTCAATTAACTCAAATGGTTAGACATTTGTGCTATGAAGAGACAAGTCCTAATTTTGCTAATTGCTCATGTGAGGTCAACTGCCTTTCCATATGGAATTTGTTTTTTCAGTTTGCTTTATTTAAAAATTTAGGAAGCTACAGACACACATGATTGCTTGCTTATGTTGCATGACAGACAGAAACGCAATAAAGCTAAGTGTTGGACCGTGTTTTATTTGGCCAGATATTGAAAACTTTGCATGAGCAAACTTAATTTTGATATTACTTTTGAATGCTAAACTTAACAACCTTAATATTCTTTTAAAACTCTAAATACTGTTTCCTCTGAATAGTGTGGATTGGCAGAAGTGGTGTCATTTTCATAAGCAAAACAAAAGCTATGACCAGAAACTCAGTGGCTTAGTATTATTTGATGGATGCAATGAAAATATGACCTCTGCAAAAGATTTTTGGATCAGTATATAAATATTTCCTAAACTGGAGAACTTTATATAGCATATTACATTTCTGTTACTAAATTGGATGAATTTGCTTAAATCTGGTAAAGTCATATTGCAAAAGAATGACATATAATAGCCAATTTATTAGTGCAAATTATTGATTTTTTGGGGTGTGTGTGTGAAATACTTTTATACTATTTTTAAAATTAATGTTGTTATAGCTAAAATTGATACTTTGAGAGAACTATAAAAATGTAACTAAAACATTGCTAGTTAAAAATCAGAATATAAAAGAAAGGCAGCAACAAATAGTAGTCCTTATTAGTAATCAGAAAATTTTTGAACATGCACTTTGATGAAATTGTATGGTATAATATTTGTTGCATTTTGATCAGCATGTACATGATTTTTCATCAGGAACATATTGGTTGTTGGATGGGGAAATCATTTCTGATTTGATCACAAGATTAAGATACAGGGTCAGCAATGTCTTCAGTAATACATGAAAGGCACAGAAAGGTCAAAGATCAGTTCTGGAGCCTGTTTATCAATACTTCATTGCCCTGACAGTGAAGGAGGGCTGCATCACTATTGGTTCACAAGTTGATTTAGAAAACAGGTGCTAAAGAAGCACAATGGGAAGCACAGAGGAAGTTTTCTGAAGCGAGCATTCTAATCATACTGGATGCCTTTCTGGGTCACGTTCATTTCATGCAAAGGAAGTGATGAAGGCCCTGGCTGTGTTTGTGGGGGGATGGGTGTGCATGTCATGCCATTTCATTCACAAGCACAAGGATGGCAGTGGGCCCAGACTCCTCATAGAAGTCCCTACCTCACAGCAGCTTTCAGTCTAAATTCGTGCCACTGATTAGATGCAAAAGTTTCTTTTCATTCATAGCAGCCAATTCGTTCCAGTGAGCAGAGAAACATAACATAAAGTGTAGAAAACACATCAAGTGCTTGCCAATTTCTAGGCAGATTAAACCTTTTTTCTATACTTAAAGTATGCTTCCCATGTATCTTTCCCTAATCATGACTTGTTTTCAAAGTGTGAAACAATAGCACAGTGAATCCTAGTAGGCATTTGGTATGCTTTGAAATTTTGTTGCCAAGCTAATTAATGTGATTTGAATTTGGGGGTGGGGAGATGATACTTGTGTTGTTGTTTTCATAAAGAAATAAATCCATGTAGAATCTAGAATGAGCCTTGAATAATAAGCGTAGTAGTATTCAGCTTTTTACATTTTCAGGATTGAAAAGTACATACACATGTTTTTCTGTATGTCTCTAATTGGAATCCTACACCTTTGTATCCTTGTTTCAGGTTTTGTTAATGACTGAAAACACTTTATCTTAATTCAACCAAAACCTGCTTTCTTTAAGCACAAAGCATAGAGTAATGGGAAGAACCATTAAAATATTTTTGCTGAGCAAAGTTTAAATTTGCTAGCTGGTGAGGTAGTTCTTTACACTATTGGATGAATGTAACTAGCCTGTACTAGTCAGGGATGAAGTTGCATAACAACATTTCAGATATGTGGAACAATTGTAGTACCACTGCAATTTTACTGAAGGTTATAGGACTCTACAACTGTAAAAAAGAGCAGAATTTGTTCCTTTAAAGATCTGCATCTTTTCTAAGCTTTGTGATTCAATACATCACACTGAATGTATAAGAGATTCAGGTTTAAGGTTCATCTTGGGCTTTTATTTCTTGTGTGAAGAAAGGCCAGGAAAACGACTCTAGTGGATTCTCCCAGCTTTTTTCTGGAATGAAGGAAGATGCACTACATTCCTCACGAGTATTTCTTAACAGTTAATAGAGGGTATGCTTCTTATAAGCCTCTTAACTACTGTGTTTCAGATTTGGATGTAGTCATAAACAGGCTAGGAAATATTTATGAATTAAAACAGAAAACAATGGACCAAAATGAAAACATGCATGGAAAAACCCTCATGAACTTTATTTAAATTACTCTTGATTCATATGTCCTTGCCTTGAAGAGCTAGGGGCCCTAATGAATAGGCTTCACTAGGATTGAATAAGGAAAAAGTGCATTTTTTACTTGCTGCCACTAAAAGCAATTGCCTTCCACCATCACACCAGCCAGCTCCTCTGCAATTCCTTAAAATCGACAAAATAGGAAAAGCTGATTTCACACTTGAAAGGTCTCTTCACATATCTTTGATTTAGACATTTAATTCATGCTGGTGTGCAAAACTAAAATTTAGAGGCTTTCTCTGAATAGGGTTTATCCAGTGCACAAGATGTACAGGAAAAAAGACCTATATGTGGTACGAAACACTCTGTTCGTGGTGCACTAATTAAAAATAATTAATTTGGTAGTTTCTCTTTACAGATACAATTTAGGCTGCTATGTGTCTACAATTCTCCCATAAAATTTAGCATACTAACTTATTACAAGATACCTATGTTTACAGGTATATATGATACAAAATATATGCATAAGAAGCAGCCATGAAATATAATATATGACACTTCAGATTCAGGTCTGTGACAGATTATAATAAATTCTGCAGCTTTGTGTGGTGCTAAAGCCATTTAATTTCTTTCTCACGCCCTGCAGTACATTTAAAAAATGCAGGATACCTCATACTTCAAAAGTCAATGACCATGAAATCATAAATAGTTTTAGGAAATTTTTTCCTTTTTTCATTATACATGACTGGAATTGTACAGGCAAAACAAGAAAAGCCAATCAAGAAGCAACCAAAAATGATGTATTCTCTGTCACCTTTCATTATAGTTGTACTGGTATAAATCTATAAACCCAGTGGTTTTCAAACTTAGGGTCGGGACCCAGTACTGGGTCGAAGACCCTCAGGCTCTGCATCACAGCATCCCCTGCTGCTGCCGCCAAAAGACTGGAATGCGTTGCTCAAAGATGTAACTGTTGGGTCACGGGCATAAATTATTTTTTTCCAACTGGGTCCCAAGAAAAAAAGTTTGAAAACCACTGATCTATGGTAAATGAAAGTAGAATCTGGTCCTGTATGTTTCCCAATGGGGTACCAAAAAGCTCTAGTTCATTCCAGTGGTTTTATATAGATAGAAGAGCTGATATTTTCAAACTAACAAACTTTCATTTGGTGGAAAATCAAGGAATTTCAGGAGCATATTATTGGTAGTGGCAATTTATTTTTCTTATTTATAGACGTACAGTTGTATTTTTAAAAAAAATACGCTTAATATACAAGTAAATAAGCAAGCCTGAAATTTTCAGAAAGAACTTAAGGGAGTTTGGAGTCCAAATCACATTGATATTCAATCACAGTTATATGTACAACAGCTTCAGGTACCTGAAAATCCTAAGTGCAGAGGTAGTGGAGTGTCTGTAAAAGGTTCCACATGTAGCGATCTTATGGCCTTCTCATGATTGACAAAACTGTAAGCTCAATACTATACATCCAGATATTTTTTTGAGTGGCTTAGGTGAAATCATACATTTGAAAATGAATGAGCGGCAAACAGAGGAGAGGCAAACAGAGGGAGTTTGCCTGGGAATCATCTGAGAGGTGAGTGCTGCTGTAGGGGGCTCTGCGTGAGCTGGTGGCAGGGGGTGAGTGAGGGGAAAGAATATCTGAGGGTCTGTCTGCTGTGACTGTTTGTGTGACTGGTGCTAGTGGCGGTCTAACTATGATTGTTTGAAAAGTGTGAATTGGGAGGGCTTTGTTCCAGGTGGGGCTTGAGTGATTGATTGGAGAGTGAGGCTTGGAGGCGGAGCAACTGCTTTGAACTAGCAGCCTAATAAGAAGCAGCCAGTTCAGTTGCGAAGTGAATGAGCTGCAAACAAAGGAGAGGCAAACAGAGGGAGTTTGCCTGGAGGAGCGCCCATAAAGCCTGGTCTTTCAGGTATCTGTGAACACTAGTACATCATTTTCAGAGGCTTTAACAGAGAAGACAGCATGAATAGTGAGACAGCAGCTGTTGTGACCTGTGTGGGATGTGCCATGTTCGTCTTCTTCCTTGAAGGTAGCCCCAACTTCATCTGTACAAAGTGCAAGCTGGCCTCCATACTGGAAGAAAAGATTAAAGGGCTAGAGGTCCAAATATCAACCCTGTGGTGCATCAGAGAGGATGAAGACTTTCTGGACAGGTGTCAGGTACTGATTCTGCAGGCACAGCATGCCAAAGAATCTGATTGCGCGGTGCAGACAGGACTGGAGAAGAAAATGGGCATCATGTAACCTGCAGAGGATGTAAGAAGAGAACACCTATATCCCCATCGCAGGTAGAGGTAAGTAATCACATTTAGGCTCTCTACAGCTACTGCTGCTGAGAGAGGTTTGGAAGAGTCGTCTGAGGGAGGGGAACAGAAGGAGATGCTGTTGGCTGAAAGGCATGGGATGCATTGTCTTGGGGGTGGGGGCTCCATGACCACCACTCCCAAGAGGCAAAGGCGGGTGATGGTGATCGGGGATTCCCTCCTAAGGGGGACAGAGTCATCCATCTGTCATCCGGTCTGGGAAAACCAAGAAGTGTGTTGCTTGCCAGGAGCTAGAATTTGGGATGTGACGGAGAGTCTGCTGAGACTCCCCAAGCTCTCGGACCGCTACCCCTTTCTACTGATTCATGTGGGCACCAATGATACAGCCAAGAATGATCTTGAGCGTATCACTGCAAACTATGTGGCCCTGGAAAGGAAGATAACAGAGTTTGAGGTGCAGGTGGTGGTCTTCTCCATCTTTCCTATTGATGGAAAAGGCCCAGGCAGAGACCGTCGCATTATGGAAACAAATGCATGGCTACGCCAGTGTTGGAGCGAGGGCTTTGGCTTTGTCAACCATGGGATGTTGTTTCAAGAAGGAACTGCTAGGAAGGGACGGGATCCATCTAGTGAAGAGAGGGAAAAACATCTTCGCATACAGGCTGGCTAACCTAGTCAGGAGGGCTTTAAACTAGGTTCACCAGGTGATGGAGTTCTAATCCCTGAGGTGAGCGGGCAAGGAGGACACTGGGAGAAAATGCAAGGAAGAAGGTGTGACAGGGGAGGCAATCAGCAGGGGAAAGTAGGGCAATTGGCCCGGTATCTTAGGTGCCTGTACACAAATGCGAGGAGCCTGGGAAACAAGCAGGAAGAATTGGTAGTACTGGCACAGACAAGGAACTATGATGTAATTGGAATAACAGAGACATGGTGGGATAGCTTGCATGACTGGAGCATGGCCATGGATAGGTATAAATTGTTCAGGAAAAACAGGCAGGAAAAGAGGTGGAGGAGTAGCACTATACGTAAAAGAGCTGTATGACTGTTCAGAGCTCCTCTATGAAACTGGAGACAAGCCTGTTGAAAGTCTCTGGGTTAAGTTTAGAGAAGAGTGCAAAAAGGGTGATGTCATGGTGGGTGTCTGCTCTAGACCGCCAGACCAGATAGAGGAGGTGGATTAGGCATTCTATGGACAACTAGCAGGAGTTTCCAGATCACAAGCCCTGGTTCTCATGGGTGACTTCAATTACCTGACATCTCAGATGATAGAGTTCAGGATCCTGATCAAAGGAAGAAAGGAAAGAAGCAGAACACAGACCCTGGACTTCAGTAAAGCAGAGTTTGGTTCCCTCAGGGAACCGATGGGCAGGATCCTGTGGGAGGCTAATCTGAAGGGGAAAGGAGTCCAAGAAAGCTGGCTGTATTTTAAAGAAACCCTACTAAGGGCACAGGAAGATACCATGCTGATGTGCAGAAAGAATAGCAAATCTGGAAGGCGCCCAATGTGTCTTAGCAGAGAACTCTGCGGTGAGCTGAAACACAAAAGGGAAGCTTACAAGGAGTTAGTAGGAAGGAGTATAAAGATATTGCTCGGGCCTGCAGGGATAAAATCAGAAAGGCCAAAGGGCAATTGGAGTTGCAGCTAGCAAGGTATGTGAAGGGTAACAGGAAGTGGTTCTACAAGTATGTCAATAACAAGAAGAGGATCAGGGATGGTGTAGGTACCTTACTGAATGAGGCAGGAAACCTAGTGGCGGATGATGTGGAAAAGACTGAAGTGCTCAATGCTTTTATTAACTTGGTCTTCACAGGCAGGGTCAGCGCCCAGGCTACTGCCCTGGGCAAAGCAGAACGGGCAGAAAGAGAGCGCCCTTCTGTGATGGAAGGTCAGGTTAGAGACTACTTAGAGAAGCTGGATGTGCACAAGTCTATGGGGCCAGATGAGTTGCATCCAAGGGTGCTGAGTAAGTTGGCTGGTGTGACTGCAGAGCCACTGGCCATTATCTTTGAAAACTCGTGGTGATTGGGGGAGGTCCTGGGTGATTGGAAAAAGGCAAATATAATACCTATTTTCAAGAAAGGAAAAAAAGGAAGATTCAGGGAACTAGAGATCAATCAGCCTCACCTCAATTCCTGGAAAAATCATGGAGTAAGTCCTGAAAGAATCCATTCTGAAACACTTGGAGGAAAACAGGGTGATCAGGAACAGTCAGCATGGATTCACCAAGGGCAAATCATACCTGAGCAACCTGATTGCCTTCTATGATGAGATGACTGGCTTTGTGGATGCAGGAATAGCCGTCGACGTGATATACTTTGACTTTAGCAAAGCTTTTGGTACGGTTTCCCACAGCATTCTTGTCAGCAAATTAAGGGAGGTATGGTTTGGATGAATGGACCGTAAGGGGGATAGAAAACTGGCTAGATCATCAGGCTCAGTGGGTAGGGATCAATGGCTCAATGTCTAATTGGCAAACAGTAACAAGTGGAGTGCCCCAGGGGTCGGTCCTAGGGCTGGTTCTGTTCAACATCTTCATTAATGATCTGGATGATGGGATAGATTGCACCCTCAGTAAGTTTGTGGATGATACTAGGCTGGGGGGAATGGTAGATATTCTGCAAGGGAGACCTAGACAAATTAGAGCATTGGACCGAAAGAAATCTCATGAGGTTCAATAAGGGTGAGTGCAAAGTCCTGCACTTAGGATGGAAAAATCCCATGTGCTGCTACAGACTGGGGACCGATCAGTTAAGTAGCAGCTCTTTAGAAAAGGACCTGGGGTTATGGTGGATAGGAAGCTAGAATGAGTCAACAGTGTGCCCTTGTTGCCAAAAAGGCCAACAGTATATTGGGCTGCATATTGGGCAGCAGATCGAGGGATGTGATTATTCCCCTTTATTCAGCACTGGTCAGGCCACATCTGGAATACTGTGTCCAGTTTTGGGCTCTCCACTACAGAAAGGATATGGACAAATTAGAAAGAGTCCAGTGGAGGGCAACAAAAATGATTAGGGGGCTGGGGCACATGATTTATGAGGAAAGACTGAAGGAACTAGGTTTATTTAGTCTGCAGAAGAGAAGACTGAGGGGGGGATTTGATAGCAACCTTCAACTACTTGGAGTACTCCAAAAAAGAAGGAACTAGGCTATTCTCAGTGGTGACAGAGGACAGAACAAGGAGCAATGGTTTCAAGTTGCAGGTGGGGAGGTCTAGGTTGGATATTGGGAAAAACGTTCTCACTGGGAGGGTGTTGAAGGACTGGAATGGGTTCCCTAGGGAGCTGGTGGAATCTCCATCTTTGGAGACTTTTAAGGCCTGGTTAGACAAAACCCTGGCTGGGATGATTTAGTGGGAGTAGCTCTGCTTTTAGCAGGGGGTTGGACTAGATGACCTCATGAGGTCCCTTCCAGCCCTTAATATTCTCTGTTTCTATGAAAATGGGGGCACTGAAAATTTATGGGGAAAAGGATGACCCATACCTTGTTCTATAGATCCCCATATGTCTTTAATAAATGAAGGGTTTAATGGAACTATATTTTCTTAAACAAAAAGCAATAAGCAAACCAAAAATACCTTTTAAAACGGAGTTAAGTTTGAGAGAACATATTAGTATTTTAAGAGTATAAAATCCCTACAGAGACATTTTAATTATCCCAAAACCAAACACTGTCAACCCACAAAAGTCAGTTACACTTAAAAGAAACTGAAATATGTACAGGTATGGAAGTGCACAATCATGGCACCAAAGAACAACCTTATCCTGAAGTGACCATATGATTATAATTCATGTATTTTAGTCATTGTCTTATCAGATTAGACTAAATTCACTTTGATTTTCATATTTCTTGATTTCATGATGATAGTGCAGGCAGAATTAAAATTGTTTGGGTGCCTTTAACTGTGCATTTCTGTACCGTATTTCTGTAAGTACTATAACTAGTAGTACAATTCGTCCTGTATGTGCAATGAGGGGGTAGTCTCAGTCCTTTTTTTGTAGGCTAGTGTTTACATCATGGTAACAACAACTACAGTTGGCATTAATTATGGGTTAGGATCTACTAGCCTTTGAGACTACCTCTTGCCCCATACCTTATTGCTAGAGTTGAGGTTAACAGAAGTGCTCAAACTGCAGGCCCCACTGATACTGAGAAGCTGTTGTCAGGGTGTACTCTGGGAGGGTCTTTGGAATTTGCACTCCCGTTGTCTGCAATAGCCCAAATACAGTGACCTGTAGATCATGAGGTATACCTCATATTTTCCCCCAGAGATTTGAAAATGGGGGCACTATATGGAAATTTTGCTTGGTTTGCTGTACTAGGTTATACTGAATTGTGCTGTTGCATTTTTAGGATATTATATATGATTTATTTTACATTGTGTCAAGAGTTCCTGAATTGTATGGATACATGCAACATTTTAGCATTTGTATAAATCTAAGGAAATGGCAGATTTATTTATATTTATTGACACCAAGGTGGGGTGAGAGCTTGCACAGCAAATACCTGAATTGCACTTGTTCTCTGAGTAAAATGAGGAATTCCAAAGATATAGCTGTGTTAGTCTAGGTCAGCAAAACAAACAAGGAGTCCTGTGGCACTTTTAGGCTATGTCTATACTTAAAAAGTTAAGTCGACTTAACTTTTCAAGTGTAGACAGGGCCTTGGCTCCCCACTGAGAAGGGAGCCGTGGTCCCTGCTGAGAAGGGACCCGTGGCTCCTTTCTCGCTGGGACCCGTGGGTCCCGGCAAGAAGGGAACCACACTCCCTTCTTGCCGGGACCCATGTGGGTTCCAGGGAGCGGGGCTCCTTTCTTGCCAGGTCCTGGAGAAAGGAGCCACGGGTCTCAGCAAGAAAGGAGCCTCAGGTCCCTTCTCAGCGTGGAGGCAAGGCCTTATCTACACTTGAAAAGTTAAGTCGACTCTGGGGATCCCCTGTCTGTGGAGTGCCAGCAGCTGTCTTCCCTGGCACTCCATGGACAGGGGATCCCCAGAGGTTCCTCTGTCTGCGGAGTGCCGGGGAAGACAGTCACCGTCGGCTCCCGGGACAGGGAGCCCTGGGGAAGAGCGCTCTCTTGTCCCCAAGCCATGGCTCCCTTCACCCAGCCCTACATTGACTTAAGTAATTAAGTCAACCTAGGGCATCCACACTGTGTTAGGTCAGCTTAATAAGGTCAACTTAGACCTTAAGTCGACCTAACAGACGGTAGTTATTAAGTCTACTTAATGATGCCTGTAAGTCGACTTAATGAAAGCCCGGTGTGGACATGGAGTAATTTAGGTCGACTTAAGCATTCTTAAGTCGACCTAAATTGCTGGTGTAGACATAACCTTAAAGACTAAATAAGATGAATACATTTGTTAGTCTTTAAAAATGCCACAGGACTCCTTGTTTAAACTGAGTTAGTTTCTAGGGCTGTGAATGTAGCACATTTGCATTTCATTCCTGAGGTATGTGTCACCTCAGGACGAGATGGAAAGTTTCTGGACACTTTAAATGACTGCTCTTTGGAGCAGTTAGTGCTAGAACTCACAAGAGGAGAAACAATCCTTGATTTAGTCCTAAGTGGAGTGCAGGATCTGATCCAAGAGGTAATATAGTTGAACAGGATGGTAATAATGCAATAATAAATAGCATAATAATTTAAAATCCATTTGGGGAACACCAAAGCAGCCCACCACAGTAGTATTTAATTTCAGAAAAGGTAAAAACACAAAAATTAAGATGTATGGTGCTGAAAGTGAAATCCCTGCAAGCTTCATGGAAACTTTTTAAAGACACCATAATAGAGATTCAATTTAAATGTATACCTCAAATTAAAAAAACTTAGTAAAAGGAACAAAAAAGTGCCACTATGGCTCAACAAGTAGTTTGTAGTTCGAGGCAAAAAGACATATATTTTTAAAAGCAGAAGTTAAATCCTATTCAGGAAAATGGAAAGGAACATAAACTCTGGCAAGTGGAGTATAAAAATAGAATTAGGAAGCCAAAGATTCAGATACTAAAAGCATACGTTTTTTTTAAATGCATCAGAAGGAAGAAGCCTGTTAAATAACCATTAGGACCACTGGATGATTGAGATGCTGCAGGAAGCACTCAGGGCAGATAAAGTGATTGCAGAGATGACTGAGGATGTGAGGGAGATTCCCAAATCTGAGCCCTTCTTTTTAGGTGACAAATCTGAGGAACTGTCCTGGATTAAGGTTTCATTAGAGAAGGTTTTGGAACAGATTTATCAGTTAAACAGTATTAAGTTACCAGGACCAGATGTATCCATCCAAGAGTTTGGAAGGACCTCAAATGTAAAATTGCAGAACTACTAACTGTGGCATGTAAGTAGAAAGATGCCTGTTGCCAGACCTACAAACTCAGTCTGTGATCTGACAGTCAAATTGAGTTCTTTTCTCCCTGTGTTCTATGACATTGATAAAGGTTTTCCAGGCCAAATTATGTCCTTAGTTATATCTGAGCAATCCCATTGTCTTTAATGTAGGCCCCGATGTACACCCGGTAGACTTACTGAATTCAGTGGGATCGTTCAGGCATAACTGATTGCCCTGAAATTGGAATTAAGTCAACAATTGTGTTGATGCACAAGGAGTAGAATCCAGATTATTCTCTCATAGCTGTGTTGGCTGTGCAGAGCTCACAGGAATAACAAGTCTGTCTCGCTGTTTTATATGGCAGAGCTGCTGCTTGTGAGTATTCACTGTCATATAATCTTATTTTAGGGATCAAACAAATGTATATGACACTGAATACTCACAAGCAGCAGATCTGCTGCATAGGAGAGTGAGACAATTCCCATGGAAACAGAATCAAAATTAAGCTGTGAGAGGAGTTTGCACAGTCCCCAATGTACAGTCCAGATTGGACTCTGTTATAGTTGGTAGAAGGAATGCATGAGACTGTACAGTAATCCTAACCTAATATTTTGTGAGTTTAATGAATGGAAAATTAGGGATGTCTCATCCTCTACATCATCCATTTTATAGGAGAAAAATAGAGTCTGAGTTCTTTTAAATATTTTTTCTCACATACATATAAGCTAATATGTAATGTGATCTTCAGACATGATGATGTAACAGAAGTTTTGTCATCCATTTTGGCCCCTCAAAGAGAAGCAAATTGTTTTCCATGATTTATCAACACTGGTACAGGCAAATGGATAGAATCTTGCAAAGGTAATCTATGCCACTGTTTCTCAACCTCTTAAGTAGCAGTTACCTCCTAACTTCTGAAAATTTTAATAAGTACCCCAACACTCAATTTTCCATGGGATTTTACATTTACAGACTGTGTGCCATATGTTGGAAGAAGCGCTGAGTAGATCAGGATGTTTAATCTGAAGGTGCCTTTTCAAAAGGGAAGGCTTCATACAGTGATGGAGTAGGCCGTAGCCCGGAGTGGATGGCAGCGCTCCTCATGGTCATTGCTGTGTGTGAGTGGTGTGTGTGTGTTGGACTGAGGCAAATCATGCTGTGTGGTCCCCTTTTAACATTTTTATAGGGGTGAAATCTGGGACTGTCATAGCTGTCAATTTCACTGCTCAGCTTGTAGTGAAATTGACAAGGAAGCCTACAGGTAGAGCTCAGGTCCAGGACCAGGCAAATAGCTGAGCTCTCTGCCTGTCTTTCTGGACACGCGGGCTTTTTGCTGGGAAAGGGGTACCCTTCTGAGCGGGTGGTGGGGAGGTGAGAGGTGGAGCTTGTGTTGACTGGATGGACTTTCAGCTATTTGGTATGTAAGTATGAAAACTGATGATCAAATCTGGCTGCATCTTCTTACATGCAACAGAATAAACTCCCTAAATTTGACTTCCTAGTTTATTTTGGCTTGCGTGTACTTTAAACTTACTTTGGCTGAAGGGTGATATTCAGAGAGTAAGCTGCACTCATAAGCTAATTTAAATTCAAGAATTTTTGTCTCAAGTGTGAAAAATGAAAGCATAGCAAGAAGACTGGTGTGGAAATTCTGCCCCAGTATAATCATGTCGAGTATCCTTATTCCTGCAAAAAGTCTTAAAAGTAGGTTATGAAAATCACTGTAATGATTCAAGCAAGTTTGAAAAAGAGTATTACCATTATTCTCTATACAAGATGGAGTTCCACAGGGAATTTGGAGTACTGCTTTGTTAATACCAACCATTGGTTTTCATGTTTTACAACAGACCCAATTACTCTAACATTATATAAACCAACATATTTTAAATTGGTAACTTGTTATATTTATGGGAAATATATATCATAAATTTTTTTTAAAAAAAATTTGAATTCTGGCCACACCCCTTCAGAATTGGAATTTTGGGGCCAGCTGGACTGAACAGATTGAATATGTCTGCCTAGAATGCCAAATTGAGGGCAGAAGAGAAACTAGCAACACCAATAAAAATGAACAGAACAGAATTTCTCCCCAGTTTTATTTAGTTTCTTATCCTAATTTCTGCATCTGTAACACCCCTACTCAATCTGGTACTCTGTACCCTTCTAGTGCTGGCTGGGCCACAGATAGAGGTTGATTTACCTGTTACAGGTGGCTAACAGAACTGGCCCTTTTAGCTCAAACTGTACTGCATCCTCCCCATTCTCAGCGGAGCCTAGCCACACTCCTAAACATCCATTACATCTCAGCAAATTCCTGTATCTGATCAGTCCTCTCTTATAGCTATTGAATGGATTTTTTTCCTTTGAAATATAGGTGTGTATTCTAAATACAGAGGTTTTAAGGAGGCTCTTCACTCAATAGCAGTACTAACAGCATCACAGGCTTTTGGCTTGCTCCGCTGTGAACAAAACAATCTCTTTGGATCTTTAGTTCCTTTCACCACAAAATATCACATTAAGCCACAGACCCAGAGAGCTGTTGAAGGGACCAATGTGTCCTGCAGAAAAAGAAAATGAAAAATGGGTCCAAAGATAAAATCTAGGGCCTGAAGCAAAATGGCACCTGTTATCTGCAATTCCCACTGACTGAATGGGGATTTGAAGGTGCTCAGCATCTTGCAGGACCAAATTCAAAATGAGCAAGGAAATTGTGACAGATTATTTTATTCCAGTGGAAATTAACAATAAAATAAAATCAAGTGGAATAGAACAGAATAGTAAGGAATGGGGAGTGTGTGTATAGTTTTGAAAGAACTTAAGATATTGGGCTTACTCGCTTCTTGGTCAGAAGGAAAACTAAGGTACTGCAGATATAAAGAGACTATTCCATGTTCTAAAAATTTATTTTTAAGAGAAATTCACAGCTGCAGAGTTCTGTGCAAGAGAAAACTGGCGAGTAAGTAGTAATGAAAATTGAGACCAATGCTGCATGAGAAAACACCACTTACCTCTCAGTAAAACAAACAAGGAATCTAGTGGTACTTTTAAAGACTAACAAATTTATTTATCACATGAACTTTCGTGGGAGAAAGTCCCATTTCATCCGATGTTTGAAGATGGAGAAGCACAGATGAATGGGTGGAGAATAAATGCAGGGAAGTGTACGTCATAGAATCAGGTCAGAATGTTACAGCAGATCAATGCAGTTATTTAGATTCGAACAGCATATAGGAGGGAGGTGAAGGGAAAAAGGAAAACAAAATTACCTGTTGTAATGGGAAATAAATGGTAGTCTGTATTTAACTCCTAAGCTGACTGTATCAAATCTGCATATGAAGTCCAATTCTGCAGCTTCTCTTTGAAGCTTTGATTTGTTATCCATTTACCTAAGTACAGTTATTAACATGATTAATGGAGTGATCAGGAAGATTGAAGTGTTCCTCTATTGGTTTTTGAATGTTATTTCTTATGGCAGATTTGAATCCATGTATTTTTTTTGTGCAGAGACAGTCTAGTTTGTCTGATGTATAAGGCAGAGGGCCATTGTTTGCATATGATGGCATATATCACATTAGTGGATGAGCAAGTGAATGAGCCCTGATGTAGAAGCTGTTTTTATTAGGTCCTATGATGGTATGATTAGTGTTGATATGTGAGCAGAGTTGCCAGCGGGGTTTATTGCAGGGATACATGCCTGCCTTACTTTTTCTGCTGTAAGGTCTGTAGTAGCTAGTGAGTATCCATTAGGGAGGTTGGGAAGCTTCTGTAAGTGAGGAGAGGTCTGCCTCCCAAGGCTATTAAAGCTGTTATAGTGCTTTAGAAGTTCACATTGTTACTGGCTTGATGAAATCTAAGTATAGAACAAACAGCAAGTTTGGGGTTCACGCCTGTTTCTTAATACTCTGTCCTGAGGTTTGCACTCTGAATTGTGAGCCATTTCAGGCAGCATGACAATGTAAAATATTTTTGTACCTAACATCAGAAGGATTGTTCCCATCAAAAATATTCCAGATTGAGCAACATGAGCTTCTGACACTGGACTAGAAATACATGAGTTGAAGCTGCAGTTCAGTTCTTATTCTAGCAACTGATGTAAGAAGAGGCTGAAATAAAAATCTGTCCTTGCTGTTGGAGCAAGGGGATCTGGTCCAGTAGCCTGCAGTTCTATGAGATTTTTATTGGAAGAGAGAGGTTCTGGGATGGTTAAGGAGATCACTTTTTTAATACAGGGCATACTGTTGGGAGAAGGAGCATCAGTCCTGCATTGGCAAGAGACAAAAAGATAGAAGTAGCTCCATGTCCTGAGCCTCCGTGTCAGGACCGAATCCCGGACTGCCATCTACAGATGTACTCCATAGATGAAAATTCTCAGCTGTCCCCAGGGCAACTGCTTTGAGCCAGCAGCCTCCTAAAAAAGCAGCCAGTTGCAAACCACATGAATTGCAAACAGAGAGAAGCAAACAGAGGGAGTTTGCCAGGGAGTTCGCCTTGGGGGAGTTCCCACAGAGTTTTATTCAAGCTTCTGTGAGCAGTAAATACAACATCTGAAGAGGCTCTTAGAAGGAAGAGAATGTGGATAGTGAGCTGTTCTGACCTTCACAGGATGCACCATGTTTGTCTTTCTCCCAAAGGATAGAAGCAACTTGATCTGTATGAAGTGCAAGCTAGTCTCCGTGCTGGAAGAGAAGGTTAAAGAACTAGAGATTCATGTATCAATGCTGTATTGCGTCTGAGAAAATAAAGCGTTTCTGGTAAGAAGACAGGATTCGGTACTGCAGGCACAGTGGGCTGTGAAATCAGAAGGCAGTGCAGGAGAGACTCAAGAATGGAAAAGAAAATTGACAGTGTATGTATGGCCTGCGGAAGAAGAAAGAGGAGAACCCATACATTTCCAATGGAAATAGAGGGAAACAGATGTTTCCAGACTCTCTTCACAGGTACTACTGTGGAGAAAGCTTTGGAAGAGTTATCTGAGGGAAGGGATCAGAAGGATACCCCATGGATTGGAAGGTATGGGGTACACTGCCCTAAGGATGGGAATTTCATTTCCACCAATCCCAAAAGGAGGAGGCAGGTGGTGCTGGTCAGGGACTCCTTACTAAGGGGGACAGAGACATCCGCCATCCAGTCATTGCTGCTCAGTGCGAACTAAAAGGATAGTTGACAAACACGCTCTTGATATTGCCTGTCCCCTCAGAGTCAGATGTGTCTGGTGCTTCTAAAATGAGTTACCTCCTTCTACAGCCACAGTTGAGCTATCAGGAAGGCATACAAGTAGGCTCAGAGATTTCCTCTCTTTTCTATGATGTCTCCTTCACCCTCTCCCCTAAAGCTATGCCAGTCACTATTCTGAACACTAAACGGAGATGTTTCTGTAAAGGAATTTTGCTGCACTGCATCTTGAATTTCTCTGCACTCCTCTGTCAAGTCTGACCAGTCAGTCTACCACTCAAATTATTCCTGCGAGAAAATTATTCAAGCAGCTGTCATGCTACTGGGCCAGACTGTAAGCTTGTCATTGCTGCTCAGACCTATTTGTCCTGGATTCTAAGCTTCTCTGGGCAGAGACATATCACTTGTAAGTCACTGTAAAATTTCAGTTGATACGGAGAGTGAAGCGGGAATGGAAATTTTCCTTTGTTTAAAATGGCTTGCTTGAGTCCCTCCCTTTCTTGTTGTTTAGCTGATTACTTTGTTAGGAATAAGTTGATCCCCCCCCCCCCCTTCTTGTCTTTTAAACTATTGTGACATTTCAAAGTCAAGTGTAATTGCTTTAGAATTCATTGTTTTGAGGCAAAACCCAGAGTCTCACATACAGATTTTCATTTGTCTCTACTTTTTGGTTGGTGGGGTTAATCCCAGTTTCCCATACCAGAACAGAAGAACTTCCAAAAAAACCTTTACAAAGGTAGGGAAAAATCCATTATTTGTCCAGCAGCACATTATGTTCACATGTGGGAGATCACAAATTTGTTCTTTCCTCACTTGGTTGGAGGGAACTGAAGGTACTGTGAGAATAGTGGGACTGACTCTCTAGTTTAGATTTGTGATATCCTTGCAGCTGATTTGTTGATGTGCTCCTGAGGGAATTTATATCAAACTCTTATTCATTTTGGACACAGAGGAGTAAACAAGGAAATCCCATGAATATTACATCATTAGAGATATTCAGAGTTCAAAAACATTACTAGATATCAGCCAGCTAGAATTCTGAACCTAAACCAGTACTAAAATTCTGACTGCTTGTAATGACCTATTCCTTAGGTACCAGAGGAGTGGAGGCTTCCTGCCTTTTGATTTGGTTAGTGAATGTCTGAGTGTAATATGTTATACTTACATGGGTGCTCCCTTCCTCAACTTCACCTAGGAGTGGATGCCAGCACCTCCAACATTAATCCCCTTTAGCTGATGGATTTGAGGGAGAAAACGTAAATCCTACTCCTACACATATACCTGTATCCACTCTTTCTTTTATATACAGGGGTGGAGAAGTTCTTGAGTTTATAGGCACTGGGGCTATGTCTACACTAGAAAAGTTAAGTCGACTTAATAAGGTCGACTTTAAGTTGACTTAAAGTCGACCTTATTAAGTCGACTTAACTTTTCTAGTGTAGACATAGCCCCTTGTTGACCTCATTAAGTCTACTTAACACTTTAAGTAGACTTAATAAGGTCGATTTAGGTGCTAATCCCCATCCACACTGGCTTAAGTCAACCTCATAAGGTCGATTTAAGCATTAAGTCGACTTAATCTTTCCTTAAGTCGACTTAAGGAAATGCTTAAATTGACTTAAGGTAATCCCAGTGTGGATGCGGCTTTGTTTAGGTCAACTTAAGCCTCCTTAAGACAACCTAACTTGTAAGTGTAGATGCACCCTGGGTGCTTCAGTCCCTGTTCTTCCTGGAGCACATAAGGAGAACAGGAAGAGGAGTGTCAGTTTGTGATGGTGTATAAGCCCCACACAAATGAAGGAAGGATTAAGGAGCAGGTCTGGGCCCAGAAGGCTATGCCCAACTGCCTATGCTGGGCATGCTCACAATAGAGGCTGATCAGTGGAATCAGAGAGTAGTGGTCTAATAGACAACCACTAATAATAATGATAGACTAATAATAATAATAATTAATAGACAATAGCAGTGGGCTTATAGACAACTCTCTGACACCACATTCCACAAGCCATTACTCTCTGATCCCACTGAGGAATACCAAAAGAAACTACACCATCTACTAAGGAAGCAGCATAGGAACAAATCTACACAGACACACCCCTAGAGCCCCGACCAGGGTATTCTATCTGGTACCCAAGGTCCATAAACCTGGAAATACAGGACATCCCATCACCGCAGGTATTGGCACTCTTACAGCAGGAACTGCCTGGCTATATGGACTCTTTCCTCAGGACCTACATCACCAGCACTCCTAGCTATCTTTGAGACAGCATTGACTCCTTGAGAACTACAATCCATTGGTGATCTCTCCGAAAACAGCATCCTGGCAACTATGGATGCAAAAGCTCTTTACCCCAATATCCCACACAAAGATGGACTATAAGTCACAAGGAACAATATCCCAGATGATATCATGGCACACATAGTGGCTGAACTTTGATTTGTACTCACCCACAAGCATTTCAGATTTGGAGATGATTGATACCTTCAAGTCAGTGACACTGCCGTGGGTACCCACATGGCTCCATAATATGCCAATATTTTTATGGCTGACTTAGAACAGTGCTTCCTTAGCTCTCGTCCCCAAGTGCCACTCCTCTGCTTATGCTACACTGATGACATTTTCATCATCTGGACCCACAGAAAGGAGGACCTTGAGGAATTCCAATGAGATTTCAACAATTTCCATCCCACCATCAGTCTCAGCCAGGACCAGTCGACACGGGAGATGTACTTCTTGGACACTACAGTATAAATATAAGTGATGTCCACATAAACATCATCCTATACCAGAAACCTACTGACCACTATATCTACCTACATGCCTCCAGCTTTCCTCAGGGAAACATCCACATGATCCGTTGTCTCTAGCCAAGACTTGAGATACAACTGCATTTGCTCCAATCCCAAAGACAGAGATAAACACATTCAGGATCTCTATCAAGCATTTTAAAAACTACAGTACCCACCTGGGGAAGTGAAGAAACAGATTGACAGAGCCAGATGGGTACCCAGAAATCACCTACTGTAGGACAGGCCCAATGAGGAGAACAACAGAATGCCACTGGCTGCAGGGGGGAGGGGTAGAGGAGCCGGGAAGGGGTCGCAGGGGGGAGCAGAGGAGCCGGGAAGGGCCATGGGGTGGGCAGAGGCTCGGGGAAGGGGCCGCAGGGGTGGGGGGGCAGAGGAGCGGGGAAGGGGGCAGTAAGTAAACACTGGTGTTCAAATTCTGTTCATTTTTGCATACAAAAATAAAATTGTTTAAAATATGTATATAGAACTGTAGTTAATTACAATATTCATGAATGTTATTTTTGTTTACCATGGCGCTGTCATATATATGACATATAACGTTGCATTTGTGGCCCTCAAGTGGTCTTAGAAAATGCAAGTTGGCCCTTGGCCAAAAAAGGTTGTGCACCCCTGTCTTATATGCATAGGTAATTCACCTCCGTTTGGTGTGGTAGCTAGGTTGACAGAAGAAGTCTTCCATTGACCTAGCACTGTCTGCAGTGGGGGGTTAGGTTGCTTAACTAAGTCACTCAGGGGCGTGGCTTTTTCACACTTCTGAGTGATATAGCTGGGTCAGTGTAGAACAGATCTTCCTCCAGCTGATGGGTGTCTAGCAAATTTCTCAAGCCTGCACTGATCAGTACTGTAATTTAATTGTTAATATTTCAGGGATGCGTTCTATTGTTAATATTTAAGTGGTCAAATCATTTTAGGATGAAAGGGGAAGGTCAAACCTCCTTTATAACTGATGACTTAGTTTGTCTTACTGCAGTCAGAGATAGTGCCCATTCTATAAATCAACGCCTGGCTTTCTTCATAGCAGAAATCTCTAGTACAGTATTTTTAAATGAAAATTCAGGTTTCTAGAAAACACTTGCGGAAAGTTTCTAACTTTGCAGAATTGGCACCCTCACCACCAAACTTATCCCACCTTCTTTCATGTACAACCAGAAAAGAGAAAACCTAAGAATTTTGTTCAGGGTGAGTTGCTGGTGAATAAGATTAAGACTGGTTTTCTCATTGTTTTGTTCTGACAGGATTTCGGCCTGTATAGCACAGAATTCCTCCTTCTCTCTGCTGAGTGAGGCGAATGTGTTGATGGTTCCCTGCCTAACAGCTGATTACTTTTTCTTTGTTAAGCCACTCTAATTTTAAACAATGAGATTGCTAATGATATGTTTACTGTTTACCCACCTGTATGGCGCCCAACAAATATAGTGTTTTCATTCTTTCTCTGTATTGGCACTCACAAGTTTAGAGACCCTGTCTCGCCCAAATCTGTCTCCCCTTCTTAACTCCCCTCCCCCCCCCAGTTCTGGTGGAGCTGTTGATGTTTCGTGTCTGGAAATTTGCTGGCAGAGAATACTCCCACGTGTCTCCATTATAAACTGGTCGTGAAGAGAGGAGGAAGAATATAAGAATGGCCATACTGAGTCAGACCAATGGTCTTTTTAGCCCAGTATCCTATCCTCTGACAGTGGTCAATGCCAGGTGCTTCAGTGATCCACCCTGTCAGCCATTCCTAAACTCTGGCAAACAGCAATCTCTGCCTATCCTGGCTAATATCTGTTGATGGACCTATCTTCCATGAATTTACTTAGTTCTTTAATGGAACCCTATTATAGTCTTGGCCTTTACAATATCCTCTGGCAAGGAGTACCACAGGTTGACTTTGTGCTGTGTGAAGACATCCTTCCTTTTATTGGTTTTTAAACCTGCTTCCTATTCATTTCATTTGGTGATTCCTAGACCTTGTGTTTTGAGAAGGACTAAATAACATTTCCTTATTTACTTTCTCCACACCAGACATGATTTTATAGACCACTATCGTATCCCAATTTAGTTGTCTTTTTTCCAAGCTGTCTTTTTAATCTCTGCTCATATGGAAGCTTTTTCATGCTCCTGATAATTTTAGTTGCCCTTTTATCTACCTTTTCCAAGTCCAATATATCTTTTTTAAGGAGGGGCAACCAGATCTGCGCATGATACTCAAGATGTGGGTTTAACCATAGATTTATAAAGAGGCAATAAGATTATTTTCTGTCTTATTATGTACCCATTTCCTAATGATTTCCAACATTGTTAGTTTTTTGACTGCAGCTGCACATTGAGTGAATGTTTTCAGAGAATTATCCACAATGACTTAAAGATCTTTGACTGGTAACCGCTAGCTTAGATTCTATTATTATATATATGTATAGTTGGGATTATATTTTCCTAATAAACGTGCATTATTCTTCGTTTATCAATAATGAATTTCACCTGCCATTTTGTTGCCCAGTCAACCTCATTTTGTCAGATCCTTTAGTAACTCTTTACAGTCTGCTTTGGACTTAACTATTTTGAGTAGTTCGTATCATCTGAAAATTTTGCCATATTACTGTTTACCCCTTTTTCCAGATCATTTACGGATATGTTGAACAGTACTGATCCTAGTGTAGATCCTTGATGGACAACACTATTTACTACTTTCCACTGAAAATCTAAGTAGTCTATGACCACTGGATCACCCAAGTTCAAGTGCTTGTTGACCCTTTCAAAGAATTCTAGTAGATTGGTGAGGTATAATTTCCCTTTATAAAAATCATGTTGACTCTTCCCCAACAAATCATATTCATCTATGTGTTTGATAATTCTGTTCTTTACTATAGTGTCAACCTATTTGCTTGGTACTGAAATGAGGCTTCCCACCCTGTAATTGCTGAGATCCCCTCTGGAGTCTTTTTTTTTTTAAAATTAATGTTATATTAGCTGTCCTCCAGTCATCTCGTACAACAGCTGATTTAAATAAGTTTCATACCACAATTAGTAGTTCTGCAGTTTCACATTTGAGTTCCTTCAAAACACTTGGGTGGATACCATATGGCCCTGTTGATTTATTAATATTTAACTGGTAAATTCCAAAACCTCATCTAATAACACTTTACCGTGAGACAGTTCCTCAGATTTATCACCTACAGAGGATGACTCAGGTTTGGGAATCTCCCTCACGGCTTAAGTTGTGAAGAGTGATGCAAAAAAATTCATTTAGTTTCTCCTCAATAACCTTATCATCCTGGAGTGCTTCTTTAAAATTTCAATTGTTGTTTAGTAGACTTCCTATATCTGATGTATTTAATTTTTTTTTTTTGCCGTTACTTTTTGAGTCTTTGGTTAACTATTCAAATTCTTTTTTGGCCTTCCTAATTATATTTTTACACTTCACTTGCCAGAGTTTATGCTCCTTTCTGTTTTCCTCAATAGGATTTAACTTCCACTTTTTAAAGGATGCCTTTTGCCTCTAACTGCTTCCTTTACTTTGGTGTTGAGGCACAAGGGACCCTTTTTGATCCTCTTATGATGGTTTTTTTTAAAATTGGGGTATACATTTAAATTGAGTCTCTAGTATGATGTCTTTAAAAAGTTTCCGTGCAGCTTGCGAGGATTTCATTTTTGGCACTGTGCCTTTATTTAACTACCTATATTTAACTAATGTCCCCATTTTTGTGTAGTTCTCTTCCTGAAATTAAATGTTACTATGGTGGGCTGCTTTGGTGTCCTGCCCCTGGGATGTTAAATTTAATTATATTCTGTTCACTGTTACCCAGCAGTTCAGCTATATTCATCTCTTGAATGCAGATCCTGTGGTCCACTTAGAAGTCAATCAAGAATTGCCTCTTCTCTCATGAGTACCAGGAGTAGCTGCCCCAAGAAGCCCTAATTTAAAATGTCAAGAAGCTATCTCTGTGTCCTGGTAAAAGATACTTCTGTTTGCGGAAGATCATACTGAAGATCTGGGTCTTGCATGTAGGCCTGAACATAATTAGGCTTGAGCTCAGTGTGACCTCTCCTCCCCATCTCTGGGTTCCAACTATTGAGATTTCTCTGCATCCTGTTCCCAAGAGCCTAAATTTGAATCTGTTCCTATGTAGCATAGTTGTTTTGATGTGTGTGACACAGCAGAAGGGATACACTTTTCTATTGCCATGTCAGCCCTGGCCGGAGGGGCTGGAGCAGCTGTTAGGGTAATTAGGCTGAGTCAGAGCTTGATTTAATAATGTGAGGAGAAGTAAGCTGGTGAGCTGACCAGGGAGCTATAGGCCAGGGCAAGAAACCAGAGAGAGGCATGGTCAAACAGGGCAGGGGTAGCTATGTGAGTAAGGCTGCCTGGAGGTAGGACAGGGGCCCTGAGCCTAAGGGCACCTAGGACATCTGGGGCTGGACTGGGAGCTTGGCTGTGGGCATTGTAAATAAAGAGCATGGGAGATGGCAAACTGAGTAGCGTGGTGAATTGTTTTGTGGAGATCTGGACACTGGGGAAGTGGGATCTGAGGTGCAAATGGAGGGTCAGGTGAGACGCCCTGCTACAGTGTGTTATAGATGGACTGGCAGTCTTTGAGACAATCTTGTATTGGTCTTTAAGGGGTATGATGAGGTTTTGTAGATTACAAATAGCACTTTGAATTCAGTCTAGAAATGCATACATATACAGTGGAGTTCACAGAGTACAGATATATTCATGACAGCTTTTATTGCTCACTAGACAGCTGCATGCTATACTAGTTGTACTTTTTTCAGTATATTTATCTTTAATGCCATGTGGAGTAAACTAGAATAGTTTAACACAGGCATGATGAAAGCATGGGTTGGCTCTCATCCAGAAGGAAGGAGTGCACTTTCTGAACCAACCAAAGATACTAGAAAGCATTCCTCACCACTTCGTTACTTCCTTCCTTTTTGTCTCAGCTACTTCAGTTGTCTCCTCAATGTTTGTCCTAAATCTCTATTCTCTAAATGTCAGGAGTTTTGGAATGCTTATAGCAGATTGCTTGTTTCAGGAAGTATGCACGTGTCACCTTCCCCACCCCAGTCCCTGTCTTCCCAACCATTTAGCAATGAAAAAAAAATTAGTGTCCACCAAGCTTAACCCAGCTTCTTTGATCATTTGTGATGAGGTTCTTGGATACTGTGGTGGTAGGGCCATATGAGTAGACACTGTGGTATGCAGATGTTCACCTGCTGTTTTATTCTGTATAGAGTTCTAGGTTGTCTCTCTGTAGACTCTCCACCGATAGTTGTATTTTTATGTATGCTTGGGCCCTTTCCCTTCTTTAAAATAAGATTTAGAACTATCATTTCCTGTTTAAGATGAATGATAATCTATATATTAAATCCTGTCAGAAGGATGCTATATAAAAATGTACTGTATTTCAAGTAACGGTAATAATGAATTCTATACACTTACAATGTTCCAACAATAAAATAAAATGTGTAACAAGAACTAAAACAGGCTTAAAAAAAATTTTTTTTTAAGTAGGATTCTGAAAAACGGGTATCTGATACCCTTCCTGATAATGATAAAGTAAAAAAAAAAAAGGGGGGGGTATTTTGTGTATTTTTCACAATGGAAAGCACCTTCTGAATAAGCAAAACAAAATTATTAATTAGGTCATTTTCATGGAAATTGGCTTATGACCGTATCGGCAGCAGAAAATTCAAAGGGTAGATTTCATGAGACGCCACAGACATTTTATGGTTGTAAGTAACAGTGTTTTGTACAAAAATAACAAACTTTTTATTGCTGTATCTTTCTTGAGCTGTCGTGAAGATAATTATGGTTGGTATTCAAAGTTCTATTGCCAGATAATTGTGCTTTCTTATTTCTGTTTACACCAGTTCTGGTAAAATATATACATTCTGGGGTTTGTTTTTTTTTGTTTTTTTGGGGGTTTTTTTTGGAGAAAAGATCTGTTGAATAAGGAAGTTACATGTTTATAGTCCCTTTTGTTTCTATCATTGTGCTTCAACATGAATGTGTTGTAACTTTCAGATCTATTCTTTATCTTTGGCTTTTTCTGGCTTGATTCGCCAGTAATATGAATAAATGAACTCATTAAGGTAGATTTACCAGTAATAATGTGGCATATTATAAATCCAGGAAACTGCTGGTTTTCTATGATGGACACAGCAAACCTTTGTTTTAAGACTTTTAATTATATTGTTTGCTTGAATTCTGAATGATTCACGGTTCGTATTACGATCAACCTAATTGCTGTTCTCACTGTAAAAGTTTCTTGGCAGAATCTGGAGATATCTGATCAGAGGCAATGTTATATGTGAGAGAACAAATTTTTTGGTCCAAAATAACTGTTCTTTCAGTGGAACATCCCCACAAAATAAATACAACCAAATTTTGTCAATAACTTTCAAATAATGGCACAATTTGGTAACTATTTTTCTCCATGTTTTCTTATCCTAGTTGTAGTGTTGATCAGTTATTATTTTGAAAGAAGACAACCAAACCTTGACATCTTTACTAAGAGAGAACCCATGTTGTTTATTTTATATTTAAATTCTGCCCAGTGTGCACAGAGTTTCACAAGATGCTGGTAGGTCCCTACCCTCACGATACTTACGTACTAAAGAGAAGGAAAAAAAATCAAAATTCACTGGCGGACTCAGAGATAATCTGAGAGCTTTTTCCTTTTGTTTATTGCACAAGGCCTATATTTTACTTAAATTCCACTTAAGACCTTACTTGATTAAACAGGGTTTAAGTGATGTATAAACCTTCAGTTAATCCTCTGCACATGGGTAAATTTCACCTCCCAAAACTGTTCCAATTTATTGTTGCACCTGTGAGCCTGCCTGACAGCCAGCCCCTGATTCAGAAATTTACATAAGCATGTATTTCACTTTAAGTCTGTAAATAACACCATCCTTCTTCAGCAAAGCACTTAAACGCATTTAATTTCCAGTATGTGAATGCTTCCAATGAGGCAAGATTTGAAGAAGGCTACAGAAATCAAGACAAGATATAAGGGCCCAGACCAAGGTCTTTGCCAACTGGACAGAAGAAGCCTTATGATTTGGCCAGAAGGAGAACATAAGAACATAAGAAAGGCCGTACTGGGTCAGACCAGAGGTCCATCTAGCCCAGTATCTGTCTACCGACAGTGGCCAGTGCCAGGTGCCCGAGGGAGTGAACCCAACAGGCAATGATCAAGTGATCACTCTCCTGCCATCCATCTCCATCCTCCGCTAAGCAGAGGCTAGGGACACTATTCTTAACCCCTTTCTGGCTAATAGCCATTTATGGACTTAGCCACCATGAACTTATCCAGTTCCATTTTAAATATTGTTATAGTCCCAGCCTTCACAACCTCCTCAGGTAAGGAGTTCCACAAGTTGACTGTGCGTTGTGTGAAGAAGAACTTCCTTTTATTTGTTTTGAACCTGCTACCTATCATTTTCATTTGGTGACCCCTGGTTCTTGTATTATGGGAGTATTTAAACAACTTTTCCTTGTCCACTTTTTCCACATCAGTCATAATTTTATATACTTCTATCATGTCCCCCCTCAGTCTCCTCTTTTCCAAGCTGAAGAGGCCCAGCCTTTTCAATCGTTCCTCATATGAGGCACTCTCCAAACCCCTAATCATTTTAGTTGCCCTTTTCTGAACCTTTTCTAGTGCTAGAATATCTTTTTTGAGATGAGGAGACCACATCTGTACACAGTATTCGAGATGTGGGCGTACCATGGATTTATATAAGGGCAATAATACATTTGCAGTCTTATTTTCTATCCCCTTTTTAATGATCCCTAACATCCTGTTTGCTTTTTTGACCGCCTCCGCACACTGTACGGACATCTTCAGAGAACTATCCACAATGACTCCAAGATCTTTTTCTTGACTCGTTGTAGCCAAATTAGCCCCCATCATATTATAGGTATAGTTGGGGTTATTTTTTCCAATGTGCATTACTTTACACTTATCCACATTAAATTTGATTTGCCATTTGGATGCCCAATCACTTAGTTTAGTGAGATCTTTTTGAAGTTCTTCACAATCTGCTTTGGTCTTGACTATCTTGAGTAGTTTAGTATCGTCTGCAAACTTAGCTACCTCACTGTTTACCCCTTTCTCCAGATGATTTATGAATAAATTGAATAGGACTGGTCCTAGGACCGACCCTTGGGGAACACCACTAGCTACCCTTTTCCAATCTGAGAATTTACCATTTACTCCTACCCTTTGTTCCCTGTCTTTTAACCAGTTCTCAATCCATGAAAGGACCTTCCCTTTTATCCCATGACAACTTAACTTACGTAACAGCCTTTGGTGAGGGACCTTGTCAAATGCTTTCTGGAAATCTAAGTACACTATGTCCACTGGATCCCCCCTGTCCACATGTTTGTTAACCCCTTCAAAGAACTCTAATAGATTAGTAAGACACGATTTCCCCTTACAGAAACCATGTTGGCTATTGCTCAACAGTTTATGTTTTTCTATGTGACTGACAATTTTATTCTTAACTATTGTTTCAACTAATTTGCCCGGTACCGACGTTAGACTTACCGGTCTGTAATTGCTGGGATCCCCTCTAGGGCCCTTTTTAAATATTGGCGTTACATTAGCCGACTTCCAGTCTTTGGGTACCGAAGCCATTTTAAGGGACAGGTTACAAATCTTAGTTAACAGTTCCGCGACTTCACATTTGAGGTTGTACTAACCCTATCTTAGAATGGTTTCAGTGAAGTAGAGCGGTAGAAGTCAGCCTGAAGGTGTCCAAAATGAAGGAGCAGAATTTAACGCAATGCACTAATTCAGTTAATTTGGAAGTAGAGGGAAGAAGGGAGGACAAGATGGTGGTTGAAGAAAAAACTAAATTTTTGAGGATGGGGGAAGACATGAATTGGCTTGTATGTTATAGGGGAAAGAACTGAGAGAGAGTTTGAGCCAGGGAAGTTAATCAGTAGAAGGGGATGAAATGGAGTGTGCAGGTGGAGGGATTAGAAATTGAGAGCAGGTGAGAAACCTCTGTGTCAGTGGCAGGAGGAGTGTGACAGTGGCTGCTGGACAAAGGAGGAACTGGGAAAATGAGGGAGAGGGAGTTATGACAAATCCTGTTGACCTTTACTTTGAAAAAGTCAAAAGCCACTGTGCAGAAGAGAGACAACAGAGTCTTGTGGCACTTTTAAAGACTAACAGATTTATTAATCGCATGAGCTTTCGTGGGAGAAAATCCCACTTCGTCAGATGCTTTGAAGAGAAGTGAGGATTGAAAGAAAGCACCAAATATTCCTGATAAATGATAGGGGTCATGGTGTTTGACAATAAATGTATGGTATTTAAGGAGGCTAGATGGGAATGAAGGATTTAGGGAAGAAAGAGCCAGTTGGGTGACAGAAAAATGGACAATGGCAGGGTTTGGTCAGTTGTGTATGTAAAGGATGTGAGCACTGGAGTGACAAATATTGCAGATGTGCTAAGTGACATCTATTCCTTTCGTCTTGTAGGCCAGCTGGGACTGGGACAAATTTAGTATCTTTGAGGGTGACCCTATTTATGGCAGAAACAAACTAATAAAACCACTGACCTTGGTGGATGATTTGTATGCTGTTCATAATGCACCCACCGCTGCAGACCAGTTTGGAGAAACAGGTGGTGACTCAGCTGGTGAATTACTGGAAAAAGAAGAAGAGTCTTTTTGTTTAGTATCAGAAGCCAGTGTGATTAGCTGCTGGCACAGGTTAATAGGAGAAGGAAGGAAAATGTATGCAGTGATTACCACAGCTGCTAGTGCTGTTTGAGCCCTTTCTGTCATTATTGTTTTAGTGGCAAAATCAAGGGAATGTGCTCCAACAAAAGTTATTGGTATAGGCAAGGGACTTAGCATCTGACATGCATTAATTACATTCTGCAAAAATTCAAATTCAACTGCAAATGTTGCCTCAGTGTCTTTGAGCTGAATTGGTTATAGCAAGCAGAATCCAAGATACACCTCTAGACCTTTGGGTATAAAGTTATCTAGATCCACTTTTCCCATGCTTGATTCTCCATGTCCTCATTAAAATCACTTAGGGATGTGGTGAAAATCCATTTTAGTACTGTCCACACCAATGATATGTGGTTGGGAGGCATAATTTCACTCACAGAGGTGGAGTAATTATGCTGATGGGAGAGCACTACCCCATCGGTATATGGCATCTTCACCAGACATGCTACTGCAGCTCAGCTGCATCAGTGCAGAGCTTCTAGTATAGACCTGTCCTTTGGAAATAAAAAAAATGTTCTGCACAATGCAGCATGTTTACAAACCTATTTGGAATGTTAACAGAAAAGGCAAAAGAAAATATTTCTCCTCTGTTGTGTTTTAGAGCTTGACAAATCTGCTATGGGCCATACGAGGTTAGGTATACTTATAGCAACCAATAACAGATGCTTCAATCTCTCTTTTCTGGTGATGGGTTTGCAGTTTTTAGTACTCTGTGTTAGATCATTAAAGTAAAAAAATATGATTTTGTGCAATTTCAATGCATAAAATAACTTTCTAGCTTTATCCAGAGGTGTAGCTGTGTTAGTCTGTATACAGCAAAAATGAGAGTCCTGTGGTACCTTAAAGACTAACAATTTTCTTTGGAAATGATCTTCCATGGGCTCCAACCCACTTCGTCAGATGCATGAAGGGGAAACTTTATGAATGTTTCCACTTCCTGCATCTGACGAAGTGGGTTGGTGCCTACGAAAGCTTATGCCTGAAGAAATTTGGTAGTCTTTAAGGTGCCACAGAACTCTCGTTCTTTCTAGCTTTGTTCAACAAGTTGTACTGTAACTTTAGGACTTCAGGTATAATAAAATGTAGGCATAAAGAGGCAATTACATTCTCAGAAAATATATTTAGTTTTGCAATTTTGCTGGGGCTGTTACTATATCATAAGTGATCTGGTCACAACAATGTTAAAGGAGTGTTGAGTAAAAATTACAGTGACTTTTAATCCTTCTTTTTTAAGAGAAAATTGATTTATGTATCCAGGTTTACAAGTGAAATAAGATTGTTCTTTTTTATCTTAATAAAATGATCATGTATTTTGTTTGTGATCCAGGGGTTGGTCTTCATATGCTTTGTCAGTTCTGCCTTGCAAAATGGCAGCTCCTCAATAGACATGCCGACACCTAAGAAATGAAAAGGTGAAATAAAGGGAAAACTGTCATAGTAATAGTATTCCCAACCCCCATGATAAAAAGTCATGACTCAGCCCCCTCACCAAATCATAAAAATAATGAGGTTTAAGAATAAAAGTATTTTTATTCTTTAATTAACCTTTTAGTTCATATTGTTGAGTTTTTCTATTCAGCCAAACTTACTTAAGATAACCCCAAAAACTGAAACCCTGAGATTCTTAGTTTATCATATGTAGGTAATTATACCATGACCCTGAGGTTTAAGTAAAACACCAAATATTTCAGTATTCATGATAAAATTCTCAGAGTTGGCAACACTGTTACAGTACATACCCTACTGTGTGCAGCACCAGAAGCTGAAAAGCTTCCATGATATGGTCATCAAATAAGAGACTTTTTAAAAAAAATTGCAAAATATTTTCAGTAAATATCATCATGAATACCTGACTTGGGTACTTATATGGTCCTATTTCTATAACATCTCGGAACCTTTAATGTATGTATTTTCCTAACACTCTTGTATGGTAGGCAGGTATCATCATCTCACTTGGATAGGGAAGCAAAACACAGAGACAAACTGATTTGCCAAAGGTCCTACAGGATGTCTGTGGTGGATCGGGGATTGAATCCAGATCTCCTGAGATTCAGGCTGGTGGTCATTCATGTACATCAGTGGTTTTCAACCGATGTGCTGCAGCACACTGGTGTACCATGAGAACTATTCAAGTGTGCCATGAAATTTTGTACAAAGGTAATGAAAATCAATGTCAAACATATTTTCATCTTAAACAATATTCTGTCCAACCAAAATTACAGCTCATAAAACTCATGTAGATTAATCATCAAATTAAAAGGAAGGTATCCGTATTTTGATTCTAAAATGTTATCTTTCAGAACGCAGGTGGCCAAAGGGCAAAAATTGAAGTGATGTGTATTTTTTTCTGGTGGATTTGAAACATTAATGCATTTGATCCTTCTTTAGCTTCTTGTATGTACTATGTTGCAAACCTCTCTAGTAAGACCGTAACCATTGTAAATGTAAGTAAATGTGATGTTTATAATTGATCTAGTCAGCTGAAAAAAGTGGGTGTGCTGTGGAATTGTTTCTCATTGAAGTGTGCTATGTTACTGAAAAGGTTGGGAACCACTGATCTACATCACAGCCTTCATTTAAAGAAATGTGTCGGCCATAAGGGAGATGATATATTCCTTATTTGTCTGGCAAAAGAAAAGCTTGAATTTCAGATATGAAATAGTTGCAATGAATTGATAGTACACAAGATATCAAGATCAAGAATCATTCATAGACCCTATTCAGCAAATAATTTTTGAAGAACAAGAGTATTTGAGAAAATTTTAGGTTTCATGTGGACAGTTTACAAACAGGAAAGGAAAAATGTTGAATCAACTATTCCTTCTGAATTATTCACCTAGCTTTGTTATATCTGTTATATATTTTGACCGAAGGAAATAATTATTGAGGAATAAGAAGGATCCCAGGGTACTTGAAAAATGTGAAAAAGCTATTCTGATATTAGCTGCTGCCTTTCTGACAGAGAGATGAGTGCCAATGTTCAAATCTGTGCTGTTTTGGTCAAATCATGGAAAGGGAGCTAGGGAATTTGTTCCTAGATAGATATCTGTTACTGGTATTCTAGGTATCTCACATAAAACACAGCATGGCATCTTTTATTTCTTTTCCATCTGTCTTTCTGTTACAGTTGTCTTAGCCTTTCTAACCTGCCCTCTGAGAGCATTGTAGCTGTAAGTAGCAATTTCTAGCAATAGTTACATCTACTCTAGTATTTGTGGAAGTAAATATTTGGTGCATCATTTTCATACATAAACCACAAACTGTGCATTTTGCATCTGACTTCCAAACAATCTTGGTTTTGCTGTCAGTGCAATCAGTACTCATGATTCCTCAGTGTTGTATAAAATGGTGTCTTGCATGGAAAACATATGGTGCGTTAAAAATGCTAAAAACACCATGCTTAAGTCGACTTAATTTACTCTGCGTCTACACTACACTTTCCTTAAGTCGACTTAAGCAAGCTGCTTAAGTCGACTTAAGGAAAATTAAGTTGACTTTGTTAAACCTCGTTTAAAGTCGACTTTAGGCTTAAGTCGACTTTCTAAAGTCGACTTAAGTCAGTGTAGACGTGGAGTAGCCCTAAGTCAACTCTAAATTGACTTAGGGCTCTCCAGAACTCCCGCACTGCCCTCCCTGCCAAGGGGGTGGCACAGGGAGAGACTGGCATGCCCCCCCACAGGGCAGGGCTCACCCTGCCCCTATGCCCTGCCCGGGTCCCTGTCCCCCTTGTCCCGTTGTACCCAGGTACAATGGGGCAAAGGCTGAGCCTCCTGGCACTTGGCAAGGGGTGCCCCCTGCCACCGTGGACCTGTCCAAGGTCCCCCTAACCCCTACAAGTCAACCTAGGCATCCAGGAGTCCAGGAGTTTTCTTGTTTTTTAGTAGAACTATAAAATTGGCATTAAGCATTTAAATGCAATGGCAGTATTCCCGTTTGTGTTCTCTATATCTTGCAAACCTAGGATTGTCCATTTCTTCATTCAGTAATAAAAATGTTCCTAGTTACATAGCTCTTTTCAGTAAAGAGAGACAGAAAAACCACTTAGGAATTAAAATGTGTAAGAGACAGCAGAGTAAAAAGAAATATTATGAATGCTATCCTTCTCCCCTATAACACAGTTACCTTATTTTATCTTTTGTGGAATTTGAACTACACCAGAATTTAGATGAGTTCATATATAGTATAGAATGCACAGTGACTTGGAGCTAATTGGATATGAAAGGCATAACATTTTGAGCACTTGTGGTATCAATTTTTTAATCACTAAAGGATATGCACGTCCATCTGAACACCCAGTGCCTTAAGATTTTAAACTTTCAGTTTGTAAATGTCTTCAGGATGTACTTTTTGTTAATGGAGGTAATTTCTAGAAATTTAATGACAAATACTTAGGGAACGAACCTCATTGCACGTGCTCTTTTTTGTTGTTTCCATTTTTTTCAGACCAGATATAAGAAGGCTAAACCACAGTTACAAGCTTTCACACAGAGCATCTTGTTTAAATCAATTTTCCTTCCAGCTGATTCAGCTATTAATAAATCAGAGGGTTGTGCATAATTTAGTGGCTTCTTGTGGTGAATTTTATGCTTGTTTATAGTAGCTCAAAATCAGCTTTGATTTAGAAATTAGGGGCTACATTCAACTCATGTTGTAATAAATGGAAATATACCAAAGGGATTGGATTGATCCTCAGGTTTTGGAAGTGATGTATCTGTGTTACAGTTGAACTGTTTCTGGTAACTGGGGTGATGAAGAAAAACTGTATTTGAGAATTTGGATTTTTTTGGCTTTTCTTAATACAATACTATGTGTTTTAAGTTTTTTGTATTTTATCTGCATATAGTTTTACATAGGTTTAAATGAATAAAGGTACTTTTTATTTTAAAAAGGGGTATTTGGGTTAAGTTTTGAATATTGTTCTTATGGAATATTATTTCCATATCCCAAATGTAAGAAAATTAGACAAGCTAATTAACAGTATATAATACGTTTACTCAAGCTATCTTATTCCCTCTGAAATAACCTATATTAAAGCAGTGTACCATTATTTTACTTTTATTGTCTTGTTTCATGCAGGCATTCCTGCAGAGAATGATCCAGTGTGCTGCCTCCAAAGTGGATAAAAATGTCACGGAGGAAACAGTTAAGGTTAGTTTTTAACTGCACAGATTTTTCTGTTCTATGTTCTTTTTTTTATTTATTTATCTATGTTTTATTCTTTTACAGATGTTGTTTTCAAATATTGAAGATATTCTTGCAGTTCACAAGGATTTCTTGACCATAGTGGAAGAATGTTTGCATCCTGAACCTAATGCACATCATGAAGTGGGAATCTGCTTTCTTCACTTTGTATGCTATTCTTTAATACAACTTCATATTACCTTTTCTCCTTCCTGATAGTCTTCATTAATGAATGCCATGGTAATGGGTATATATTGAGTCATGAGAACAAAATGATTTGATTGAATAATTTAAGTTATTTGAAGTTCATTAGAGGTTTATGCTTATTGCTGGGAGAAAGAGAGAAAGAGCGCCTTACCATGTCATCTCACCCGTTCTTTTCACTGTAGAATAAACAAGCTTTTTTTTTTTTCATTTTCAATACATTAGCTTTCAGCATCCTCTGTAGCTTTCAGTGGCTATGAATTTTCAGACAGAGTACTTGTTCTGAATTGATTTTATTTTTCATTAAAACACAAGGGATGTTTATTTAAAATTTTACCTAGTGATGATGACATAACTAACCTTTTTTTCCAACCAGGCAAAGACACAAGCTCATAGATACCAGGATTTCCACTTGAAATTATCTTAAAGATCTTTGAAGTCAATGGGACATAAGAACATGCTTATTTGTAAGCACATGCTTCAGTGCTCTGTTGAATAGAGGCCTTAATGAACACTTTTGAAAATTTGGCTGTAGGCCTTTTATTTATGTTCACCAGCAAAAATAATGAGCCTGAACAATGAAATGCCATATTGAGATGTGTAGCACCCAAAACTCAGACAAGAAGCAGAAGAGAAAGAGAGAGAAAATGAGTTTGCAATAAACTATGCAGTCAAAAACATTTTAATATTAAAAATGTTGGATACGTATTCATATATTTGCTCACTATTTATTATTATTGTTTTACCTACCTTGAAATAGGAAATATAGAACAGTGTCTCAGTAAATCACAACACAAATGTTTCTGCATCTCCTGCAGAAACTATATTCTAGGAGGATTGTTTACTTGTCTAAGTGCAAGAGCATCAAGGTTACACAGCTGTGCCAAATCAGTAAGGATGGATGTCTAACTCTTTACACATTGTCACAGAACTAAAAAAAAAAAATAAGGGGGGGGGGCATGGGGAATCTAATCGATATCTCTGTATGGTGCAGTCTGTTTACTAAAGTCTACATTTGCACATTGTGGGACAAATGATTCCAGATCAGAAGAATAGAGTGCCTCATAAAAATGCAGTCAACATACCTTTTTTATCTGCAAAAATGTGGATTGCATTTGCATTTGCATATGCTTGCATGTGCAGGATAGATAATGATATCTGCAAATGGGTGCTGTGTGCAATTTTTTGTCCCATTTGACTTATTGTAATCCAGCCTCTGGAATCTCTCTACAGATTCTCCGGTGATGTTTCCAGACCATTTCTTTATGATTCTAATTAAGAGCAGAATTTAAAAGTTGTAAAAGCATTGGATTTCAAACAGCAATTAGATGTAAAAATAGGAAAGGTGTTGACCTTCCAAAATGTAGATTGTATTAGTTTTCTATCCACTGAAAATGTGTATTCAGGTTTTTATTAAGGCAAACTGACTAATATAAGAACAAAAAATTTCTCTGTTTCTGCAGAAGGACAGATTTCGTATCTACGATGAATATTGCAGTAACCATGAGAAGGCACAGAAACTTTTACTTGACCTTAACAAAATAAGAACAGTACGGACTTTTCTTTTGGTAAATAAACTTTGATTTCATGTTCTACTTTCTTTTCATTGAATCTGTGAAATGAAAGCAGTGCCTTACTCTGTCATGTGAGAAATGATTTCATACATCCTATGATGGTCACACTAGGTGGTTATAGTTCAGAGACATTTTAGGTGTGATGTTTTCAGAGGCAGGGGCTGCCTACATCACATGCTCAGTGCCACCTCCTGACCAGTTTACAGAATAGCACTGGATGGAGGATCCTCTACTCCCTATTTTGGAAGCAACACATTGAAGCCATCAATGGGAGGAGTATGGAAAAAATAAGAGCACTGACCTGGAAGGAAATTTAAAGACTGGGTTAGGGTCGAGTGGTAAAGGAAAATCTGTACTCCTATACTATGGGAGCTACAGTGCCAAAGGGGGAAAAAATGCCTTACTGTGGCTTATATATTATCAGTGACTTACTGAATTGGCTTAAACTGAGATAAAGGGAACAGCTACACAATATGTCTTTAATTTTTACAATAAAATTAAGCACATGTTTTCAAATGTTATGTATGAGAGTCCTCCTGACTCTGCCATAACAAGATCAGTTTCCTTGGAAATATATTTTTCTCAGTGGGTGACATTATTAATTAAAAGGGGAATTTAGTAGGAATTGATTCCTGGATTTCAACATCTCACACTATGTGAGGTACATGTACAATATATAACGGGTACATTTTTGGTTGTTTATAATGCTATTTTAGAACTTTCAGTTTCTGGGAAAGGCGCATGAGGTATGATGTCAGATTTGGGAAAAAAATATGAACAAAAAATTAGAGTCGCAATAAAACAAGTGTCTAACATTTGAACAGTTGTGATTTAATTTTTTAACATGGCACAAGTTTTCAGAGCTGTTGCCCACACACTATTTGATAAAGTACAACCATCGATGTTTTTTGATTTGGTAGAGCAATGTGCAGTTTGCTCTATCATTTGAAGCTATTGGCCCTGATTGTCTTTGCTACAGCCCTCCATTGTAAACTCGATGGACTAACTATGAATTTCCTTGTTGGAGGGAGAAATCATTGAGGCTATGTCTACACTTGCACTTTTAAGTCGACTTTAACTAAATCGACTTAGTGTGTCTACACTTAAAATTAAAGTCGACTTAAAGGGGCACTTACAAAGTCGACCTAGAGCGTACACACTGGATGCTCTAGGTCGACTTTGTGGGGCTAGGGGGACCTTGGGCAGGTCCACAGTGGTGGGGGGGCACCCCTTATGTGCAATGGGGCAAAGGGGGACAGGGACTCTGGCAGGGCAGAGCCCTGTGTGTGATGCTGTCTGGATTTAGGGAAGCATTTATGATATTATTTTCAATGGATATCTCATAAATGCTATAATCCATAGGAGCTATGTCCTGTCTGGTATCAATAGAAAGGTAGTAATTTGCTGGGAATGATTATATAGTTTATGTCTAGGAATTCTATTTCAATTAGAAGTTAGGAATATGGTGTTCTATCTATACTTTAACTTATGTTATTTTATTGAAATGGCTGAGAGAGATGGGTGTGTCAAACCATTGTGTCCTTAATGTTCAGGAATTTTCCAGCTACAATGGTCCCAGGGAGTGACCTGATGAGCTATTAAGGACATAAGGAATACAACCATTGTGCCCTTAATGGCTCATCAGTTCAGGGCTGATTTTCAGTTTTCTAAAATTTATTATAGAAATCCATTTTGGGGTTGATCGAAATTTTTTTTTTCTATTCTTTTTCTCTTTTCTTTTTTTGTTTGGCTACTGGACTGAAAAATAGTTTCTTCACACAGCTGTACTCAGAACCAGCACATGTGAATCCGCATCCACAAGAATTACCTTGTATCTGAGCTGTGATCTGCACCCCGTCTTTTAGTCTTCTATCTGTATCTGCATCTGAAGATACCTGCAGTAGCACAGTATCTTGCAGTGCCTCTCAAGTGGAGCATCTGTGTGCCTGCCTGTGTACTGTATATTGAATCTCAAAGACAGGGAAGCAGCGGTCTGCAGCTCATAGCCTATGAGGCTGCTTCCTTGCCTTCCAGATATTTCCTATATTTCTTCTCCCCTGTAAGCAGAGAAAGGGAAAGGTGATAGATATATCAAGACAGGCAGCAAAATCCCCCTTGCTCCTATCACCATACTTTAAGCAGCCAAGCAATTTAGAAAACTTCTACTTCATTGCTGTATCAGAGCAGTTGGAGAAGGAGGCAGCTGTTTCTGCAAAGTAAGTCAGGAAGCCACACTGACTTACTTCATAGAAGCAGCTGTTTGTATCTCTCACTGAATTGTGTTTGTGAATGGTTTCATCAAATGTTCCGTATTTTTCTCTGCCTCCTGTGCTGTGCTCCTGGCTGTTACCCACGTATTCTGTAGCTCATGGCTAGAAAGACTGATTTATTTTGTATAGTGTTAGCAATCCATTACTGATTTCTTTATATATCTGTATCTATCAGATGAGTGTTCCTTTTCATAATATGGAATATACCTAAAAGGTTCAAACTATCTTTAGTGCTGCTTTGTTTCTTTAAAACATCCTTTGAAAATAAGGCTCAATAGCTGCAGGAGGGTAAATTTTTGTGTGTGTCCACGTAAAATATTAAATATTTGGTTTAGTGTTTTCATTTATCTTAGTGAAGAGAAGAATAGATTGGGTCTGTTCATAACAGTTTTGCAAGTCTACCTTAATTTTATCTTTGTATATGTTAACTTACTGTCCTGGACAGGCATTTGTGTCATGGCTTTTGAGAGAGCTTTCTTTGATGGCAATTGCTTATATTTTAAAGCAATGATTTCTCATAGGAAACTACAGGAAACAGCTTAATGCAGGGTTGCTGGAAAATTTTTTATAATGGGGGAACCATTGAACCAAATTGTTAACTCCCTTTATATATATATAAATAATGGAAACCACTTCAAGCCACGGGATGTAGTAGTCCCCTCTGCCCCTCTGGCTCCAGCACCTATTGTTTAGTGTAATGCATTTCTTCTTTGACCTATTGTAGAACTCATAGTTTGGCAAAATGTCATTTCCTCAGGATTTTATAATCAAATTAATTTACTTGCATCCTAGAACTGTATGCTGCTTGGAGGACGTAAGAACACTGATGTTCCTTTGGAAGGCTATCTAGTAACACCCATTCAAAGAATATGCAAGTATCCCCTCCTTTTGAAGGTACTTATTTGTTTACCTAGCACTTTATACTCTACACATAAAATTTCTTGCTATGCATGTTATGTATGATAGCAACAACAACAACCTTTCCCCAAAAGGAATGATCCTCCCCATATTAAATATTGGATACATGCTTGCACTCATTAAAGCCAATGACAAGTTTTCTAGAGACTTCAAAGTGCAAAAAGATTAACAGGCTTTGTTGGCTACAAGGACTGGCACTTCCCTAGTTTTGGTACCTCCCTTGGGCTGTGTTCCCACTAGGTAATTTAAGTCGACTTAGTGTGTCCACACTTAAAAATAAAGTCGACTTAAAGGGGAACTTAAAAAGTCGACCTAGAGTGTCCACACTGGACGCCTAGGTCTACTTCTAGGGACTTAGGGGGACCTAGGGGAGGTCCATGGGGGGGGGGGAGGCACCACTTGCCCAATGCCAGGGGGCTCAGCCTTTGCCCCATTGTACCTCGGTACAATGGGGCAAAGGGGGACAGGGACCCTGGCAGGGGATAGGGGCAAGGTGGGCAGGGCTCTGCCCTGCCCTTTGGGGGGAATGCCAGGCTCCCCCTGTGCCCCCGGCAGGGACGGCATTGGTGTAGCCCTGGGGTAGCCCTAAGTCGACTTAGGGCTACCCCACATCTACACTGGCTTAAGTCGGCTTTAGGGACTCGACTTAAGCCTTAGATCTACTAGGAAGGTGGTTTTATAAAGTTGACTTAATTTTAATTAAGTTGACTTTATTTTCCTTAAGCAGCTTGCTTAAGTCGACTTAAGGAAACTGTAGTGTAGACGCAGGGTAAATTAAGTCGACTTAAGCAAGCTTAAGTCGACTTAATTTACCAGTGTAGACGCAGTCTTGTAGTGTGGTGGCCACCTTCATCATTGATGAGAGGGTCATTAATTTAAGCTTCACTGAATGTAATGAGTTTGAATTCAGTTTAAATGCTGTGAAGTAGGGGTAGAATTAGTGATGTGCTTAAAGGTAAGCATGGAATTAAGTGGTTTCCTAAATCAAGGCCATTATCAAGGCAAAATTTAAATTGAAAATGCTTTTAAATAGCAACCGTAAAGACAGATAGAAGAAAGTACTTTCGAATAACAATAAAATGGCACCTATCTAGTTCTGGCTGTGTCAATGCAAAACAAATTTGTGCTGAGTATTGTACGCTTTTTGTTAAAAAGGAAGAAAAGACTTGGATTTTTAAAGAGGAAGCTGCATTTAATTGCAATTTAACTATGGGATAAGTATTTTTTATGATAAAACTTTAGTGTCTAAAATACTGTCAGCTCTGAAAGAGGCAAATCTCACTGAACTGACACAGAAGACTGAAGAGACTCTATTTATTTATTTTTTAAGTGAGATAAATAATATCATTACAGAACTCTGGGTCACCCAGCCTGTTTCTATGGTTTTACAGTCACATTGTCCTATTTATGGAATTGTTTTTATATTCTCTTTTGCTGTGTGAGAAACCAACACAAAGAACAATGGGACCTGGCTAATAGATTATACCAGAGATACACTAAGACTAATTACATGCAAAGTCTTATTAAATGTAGCAAGTCAACAAACCAAGAAAAATTAACATAGAACAGTTGACTCTCTTTCAGTTCACAGTAATCTAGGTACTAATTGTGACAATAAGAGATAAACACTTTAAGATGTAAATATGATTTTTGTCCTTAAAAACTGACTGTCCTATTAAGGAATATAAAAAGAGGTCAAATGTCTATATCAAGACCAACCTTTCAAGGGGGAGGGGAAAAGTGAGAGAGTGCCAAAATGGAAAATGTTTTTCAAAATATCATTTATTCTTACTATTGCTAGTTCATATTTCAGAGTTTTGTTTCCTAACCAGGACACAATGTTGGTGGATACAATAGAGTTCTGCCTAATAGAAGAAAAGAGTTTGATGTCTACTGTTCAGTTTTAGTATCCCAGTCAGTATGAGCCTCCTATAATGCTTATTTGAGGATCAAATACTGATGTACTTTTTATGTATAAACAGGAGTTATTGAAGCGGACGCCAAAGAAACACAGTGAATACACGATATTAATGGAAGCTCTCCAAGCTATGAAAGCTGTCTGTTCCAATATAAATGAGGCTAAGAGACAAATGGAAAAGTTAGAGGTTTTGGAAGAATGGCAGTCTCACATCGAAGGATGGGAGGTAGTGTCGTTATCTTTTTCAAAGTGTAAGACGTGGAAGCAGTGATGCAACTTTTCAAGTTGGCACTGATGTAGTACACTACTTTCGTGACTCTAACTCCTAGGGAACTTCCCATTTTACTAGTGACATCACAATTCTTACTGTTTTCAGGCTTTGCTCTTTTTGACTATTACTAGAAAGTCCTGCCTATTCCACTGGGTGTGAGGGTAGGGGTGGGGGGGAGAGGTTAGAAAGTTCCAGCACATAAACTTTAGAAAAGTTTATTAAGACATAATCGCTTATCTGAAGAGTACCAGTAAAATACATGTTTAGCAGTGTGAATACCACAGCCTCTGTATGTATAGTTGAGTCTCCAGGCTGCTGTGGGGAAGGTGAAAAAACCCACCCCATCCTGACCAGTCTGACAATGAGGGAAAAATTCCGTCCCCGTCCCGGAAGGTGACTAGCACAATGCCTATGGCAGATCAAAAACAAAACAAAACAAAACACAGTCCTACTCTAATCCCAGAGCTAGGAGAATGAGAGCTCAAGGCATGCAATGGGTACCTTGCTACAGAGAAAGGGTTTATATCCCCTCCCCTTGGTCATGCAGGAGCCAGTTGGTTTCTGCTGAGCATCCCTAGCTGGGCCAAACTGTTCAGCTGATGCTGCTCCTCACCCCAGATCTGGAAGGAAGTGGGCTGTGAAGAACAGAGCAAGGGAGGAGGAAGGTAGGGAATTGGATTAAAAGCCAAAACTATTTTTCTCTTCCCAATCCAGAGACAGGTTCCATGCTCTTGAGGCTGTGAGTGTAGCTAACATTAATTAAACAGTCACAGAAGAATTTGTCTTTTTTTTTTTTTTTAAAGAATATTTGGGAATCTAGTTATTTTTATTTAGACAAGCTTTCATGTTTTTTTAGGGGGATTTGAATCTATCATTTAAATACCATTTTATGGCAGCATTCCAAATAAGATTTTTCTTGTTTCCAAAACTGGATAGGTATGATCTATATTTCTGCATGCCTTCCACTACAATTCGAGTCCTGGTAATTTTACAGAGCTGCGTTTTAAACTTCTTGATCCCAGGAGCCACTTATCACATTCTGCAAACATTCACAGTACCTAGAAAGAAGTAATCCTTGTAAGCAAAAAGTATTATATACGTTGGTTGTGTGATCTTAGTCCCTTATCTCAAAAATAAAATATCATCCATAGAAAGAGTCCAGTGGAGGCCAAAAGTTATTAGAGACAGTGTAGGGCTCACATAAGGATATATTTCTGCAGTATTTTGAAAATGAGAAAGTAAACTCGATAAGGTAAAGAATGAATGAATGGGTGAGAGGTTCAACAGGATTAAACTTTGCTAATGTACATGAATAAGAGAAAATTCAAAATTAAAAGCAACATTTTTAATATAAATTTTAGAAACACCATTTTTATCTAACATATAATTAAATTGAGGAACTCACTGCCACAGGATACCACTGAGACATTAATACGTTTTAAAAATTAAAATCCAAATGTAGGAATATCTTCTGCAATAACATTAGCTAGAGGGACTAACACGGCTACCCCTTTGGAATTTGATTAGCTAGAGGGAGTGATAAAAGTGCTAGCAATCACAATATTTCAGGGGATAAATTGATTGTGTCAAGAGAAGATTCACAAATAATCCTTCTCACCCATCGCTTCAACTATATTCCCTTTTCTTTGAATCTTTTCACTGGATCCCCTTTGCATTATACTTGTGCTTGCTTTTAAGACTCTGCATATCAAGGAGATGCCTCACCTAGATCTTCCTGAGCATAAATAGTTAAATAACATAAATATTTTTGTGTTAACATTTTGTTTGTCTGAATAATGCAAATAATGTAGGGTTTTGGCATAAAAATTTGAGTACCATACTTATTAAAATCCTCAGTCTTTCCATATCAAATGTATTGACACCTTTCTAGAAATTTAAAACTGTTTTAACAGTTACTAACATAATGGTTTGACAGATGCTTAAAGCTTAAGTTACAGATTTCGGAACTATTGCCTACTTTGACAAATCACATATTTAATCTTTATATATTCTTGCATATGTTAGCATTGCAATTAATTTGAAGTTTCAGCAAACCAAGACTATTTAGTTTTACTTTATGTAGCTTTCTAAGAACAGATTGTTCATTAACATTTATGATTAAATAGACACAATTAATTATTTTAAACATGGTCTTTATGCTGCATCTAGCCTAGCAGAACCACATCCAATATGAGTGAAGAAACCTTGCTTTGTTTTTCCCTTATGTTTACCTCCAGAACAGAATTTACAATCAACCAATTAAGAAAATAAAAACTACTCTTGGTCCTCAACCCCCAAAAAGAGAAATGAAAGAAATTTTAAAAAATTGTATTAAATCCCGAATTATGTATACAATAATATGTATACCATGGTTGCAATTATGCAAATATCCCACATGATAGTGGGAACAATTCATATATAACTAAATTTTTATACCTTCTTTACATGTTTAGGTTTATGCTTTGCAGCACAAAACAGCTATTTTCCCCCTAATCATTGACTGGCTTTTCCATTTTAAATTTAGAAATGAGTTCTGTATTGTTAGTCATCTATTTTATGTTGTTTCCCAGCTATAACAATGTACACAGCCATTGTTGCAAGTTCTATCATATTGTTTTAAAAGGTAGATCTTTCATATCTTTTCAGTGCTATAGAATTAATTAGGAACAAATCCTGCTGACCTTAATAATGAAAACATTTCACTTTATTTAATGGGATGGCTACATTTTATTAGTCATAGTAATTTTATTGGTCTTTTTAACTGTGCCCGGTATGTTAGACACCATCCAAATTGGAAAAGACAAAATTCCTGTTTGAAGATTTTACAAATGCATGCCCTAATCTTACAGTTCATTGCATGTGGGTGGATTGCCGTACTTGTCTGGAACGCCACTGAAATTAATGGGGCTTTCTGTGGGCAGAGAAGTGAATTACAGGACAAGGGGCTAATTTTGGCAACTACACAACATATGTGTTTTGACAAGTGACAAGACAGTATGGACAGGTAGTGGAAGAAGGACAGGGTCAATGTCTGTACAATGACTTGGTTAGTCAGGGAAGCTATTTCTCAGCCTGATGGAGAAAAAATAAATGAGATAAATAATAAGTATCAGATTAATCAGCCAGTTTCTGTGAGTAAGGCTAGCAGATTTGGTCCTATTCCTTCTCGCAATCATTAGGCTAAGAAAAAACCATATTGAGGAAGTATTAGGAATCCTTTTAATTCTTAATCATTAGAGGAAGTTTTTAAAAAGTTTCCACCAAATTTTTTTTAAAGTAAGATTTTCATATGAAAGATTTTATGTTCAATGACAGTTGAACACATAGCAGTTAATTAAATATAAGATTAATCTGAGTCCCACTTGCTTTTTAAATATTTGTTTTCCTCTAAAATATATCATTAGGAAAAATCACTATGTAGTTGCAGTTCTGAAATAACTTCATTGTTTTTAATAATGTTATGCTACATTTATGCGAATGTAACAGATCAGATTTGATTATGATACAGCTACCACATGATGCCCAGGCTAGCAAAGTTGTTCATTTTCCTAGAGGTATCTTTTTCATATATACAGTATGTTTACTCCTTGAAACAGTATAAATGTCAGAGCTATTGCAGGAGGTAACAGTTTTTTAGATTGTTCTGCACAAACAAATCTTTGTATGAGAGTGGATTTAATTAAATAAACATCTGGTTTTCAGTAGAGCCTAAGAATAAAGAGGCAAATGTGTTGGTGGTTTTCTACCAGACGGAAATGTTTAGCACATTGCTTGGCCTTTTCTGGGGGGAAACATATTTTTAGAACTCAAGGATGAAAGCATGACTTAAATTCCCGTATAAAAGTGTCATAAAACTAAGCTTTGTGTTTATGATAAAAATAGAGATGTATGTAAAACCAGAACATCTGCTTCAAGAAAGATTCTTGATACAATTACTTTTTCACTGAATATCCTAGATTGTTAAATATATTGGACTTAAATCAGAACTTGTGTAAGTGGGTGTCTAAAGTGATGGAATGGCTCAGTAATTAAAAACATCTGTCAATAATTTTTTTTGCAAACATTAGAACAAGACAGAGAAAAAACACACACATACACAAAAATGATTCTTACCGTTTTTTTGTATAACCAGAACACAAAGAATCCCAGTTTGGTAACAGTTGGGTGGGAAATTCTGCCACGTCTTCCCCTCTTCTTGCTATCAAATCACTGTTTATATAGAGATTTCTGTGTTCACTGAGAGTCTGAAGCTATGTCTACACTGCACACCACATGCCACAGTGAAATGCAGGCTATGTCCACATTGCAACGTTCTGTTTCGTGTGTCAGTGAAAGGTTGTGGCAGCAGCGACGCTCAGATACAGGCCACATCAGCAGGAAGCTTCTAGAGTCTTTCCCCACTGCTTCTCTGCTGCCAGTCTTTTTGTGCTCCTGGAGTATTTCACTGCAGCAAGGATGCTGTGGAACACTACATTGCTAAAAATAGCCATATAGCTGGGGAGGCACTGCTTGGGTGAGAAGGGTATGTGCCCAAATACAGACCCTCAGGATTTGGGTATGACTTTATTCACCTAAGCATTTTCTTACTGTCTACAGTGCTCTTTGCACCTGTGTTAGGGGGGCATGTACTGTCTATACACTAAATGCCACTGAAAGGAGCATTGAGTATAAACATCAGTGTGCTTTCAAGTCCCTAACCCTGCCTCATTTTTGCCCCATGAAAGGACTAAATAGGGAGTTAATTCCTTTCTTGCTGACCAACTGCATCCTGTCACAGGGACTCTGTTGAAGTTCTGTCCATTGACATGAATGGAATTGCATCCATTTACACTAGGTGTAAATTTGGCCCAGTATATTTTAAGTGAATAATTTTATTTCACAAATAAATATAGAAAAATAAATTTAAAAGCGCGCGTGCACGCGCGCGCGCACACACACACACACACACACGATTCTGAATTTGTAGCACTGTATTACAAGTGCTTCATTTGATGTTTGTGAAGATTAGCTGTAGTACTGTGATGGTAGTGCCGCAGGAAGATTGAAAAGTTGCTGCTCATTTTAGAGACTAGGAACATAAATCCATGTTTTTCCATGACAGTTCCATTAACATTGGCTTTTCTCATGTTTGATCTTACCCCAGTAATTTGTCATGAACCCAAGTATTTAATAATTCAAAATCAGCGGGACAGATCTGTAACTGAATGGGGCAAAAATATTGTGATTCTGAAACTTCAGATTTCCCCTATACATAATCCTTAATATGGATTAGTCTCTTGGTTTTGTGTGAAAGCATTTGCTTTTGAAATAAGAAAGTTATGAATATTTAAAACTATGCATTGAACTTGCACCTTGCATGCATTATTTTGTTTAATTTCAGGGACGTGCGTCAGGCTACAATGCTTAGAGTGCTTGTAGGTGCAGATATTTGAAAGATTCTAGTTCCATGTAGATAATGAAATAACTTACAACTATATTGACTCTGTTGTTTTTGCATCTGTACTTTTTATCACTTCTCCCAGCAGGAGGTTGAGAGAGGATTACTAAATTTTCACAAAAAACATTTTTTTGCGATGAGCAGTTCTTGTTAGAAATTGTCCTCGATTTTCAGAGTGGAAGAAGGAATGTTCACACTCTAAGCATACATTTGTAGTAGGTACAGGCCCAGTACAAGGCCCTTAGCAGTTACAGGCTCAGTATAAGGCCTCTAGCCTGAACCAAAGTAATGTCAAGACATGCCTAAACCAAGGCACGCCAGGAAAGTTGGCAAGAAAATGATAAATGTTATGGGAACATAGCTAAGCACATTATAAGAAACCAGGTACCAAGACGCCCTGGAACATTCCTTAAATAAGGGAGGACAGGGACATGATGGATAGTGGAAACCAACATGAACAAAGTAATAGGCAGCACCTAACCGCATTAAGGGGTCGAACCTTGATACGTCAGAAACATTGCGAAAGTTTCATCTGAGTGTATAAAAATGTGTTTCTGGGTGTGTAAGGGGTCCGGCCTAGGGGGCAGTGGGAAATCCCGCCACTGACTGAGCTGAGTCCATTGTCCTAGGGTCAGTATCCGCAGTGTGCCTCTGGACGAGTCTTAGAGCACTCCAGGGGAACTGCTACTGTATCCATCGTGACAATAAACCTGGTCGACGTGCCTTCGTACCTTACTAGACTCTGTGGTCATTGGGGGTTCTCTTCGGGCCTGCTGTGTCAGCTATCTGCAGGAGCTGGGGCAGCCCTTAGAGGGAACACACGCACGCAGCTGAGTGATACTAACATTGGAGAGAGCAGATAACCACACCGGGAGCCTCTGACAACAACATTGATTTTAAGTTGGGGGGAAAAAGCCCTGCCGCCTCTTGATAATTAGGAACTGGGCAACAAAAATGTAATCATACGTATAATAGTGAGAAATGGCTATAGATGATAAGGGTAACTGTGATAAAATACAACGTGGCTTTACAAAAGGGAGATTGTGCCAGACCAACTTGATCTCCTTTTTTGAAAGGATAAAAGATTTTTTAGATAAAGGGAATGCAGTAGACCTAATTTACTTAGATTTCAGCAAGGCATTTGATACAGTTCCACATAGGGAATTATTAGTTAAGTTACAGAAGATGGAGATTAATATGAATATAGTAAGGTGGATAAGGAACTGGTTAAAAGGGAGACTACAGTGGGTCATATTAAAGGGTGAACTTCAAGCTGGAGGGAGGTTACCAGTGGAGTCCCTCAGGGATCTGTCTTGGGACCGATCTTGTTCAACCTTTTTGTTACTGACCTTGGCACAAAAAGTGGGAATGTGCTAATAAAGTTTATGGATGACACCAAGTTGGGAGGTATTGCCAATACAGAGAAGGATCGGGATACCATACAGAAAGATCTGGATGACCTTGTAAACTGGAGTATCAGGAATAGGATGAAATTTAATAACGGGAAGAGCACAGTCATGCATTTAGGGACAAATAACAAGCATTTTTCCTGTAAGTTGGGGACAGATCAGTTGGAACGTACTGAGGAGGAGAAGGATCTGGGAGTACTGGTTGATCATAGGATGACTATGAGCCGCCAATGTGATGTGACCATGAAAAAAGCTAATGCGGTTCTAGGATGTATCAGGAGAGGTGTTTCAAGTAGAGACAGGGAGGTGTTAGTGCCACTGTACAAGGCACTGGTGAAACCCCATCTGGAATATTGTGTGCAGTTCTGGTCCCCCATGTTTAAAAAGGATGAATTCAAATTAGAACAGGTGCAGAGAAGGGGTACAAGGATGGTCTGTGGAGTGGAAAACCTGCCCTATGAGTGGAGTCTCAAGAAGCTTGGCTTGTTTAGCCTAACCAAAAGAAGGTTGAGGGAGGATATGATTGCTCTCTATAAATACATCAGAGGGATTAACATCAGGGAGGGAGAGGAATTATTTGAGTATCGCACCAATGTGGACACCAGAACAAATGGTTATAAACTGTCCATCAAGAAATTTAGGCTTGAAATTAGATGCAGGTTTCTAACCATTAGAGGAGTAAAGTTCTGGAATAGCCTTCCAAGGGGAATTGTGGGGGCAAAAACCATAACTGCTTTCAAAACTGAGCTTTCAAATTGACTGATCTTTGGCTATGTGTGGTGGATATACAAGTGGCCTAAGGGGACAGTACATGGGGTGGGTTCTGAGTTATTACAGAGAATTGTTTTTTGGGTAACTGGCTGTTGAGACTTGCCCACATGCTCAGGGTTTAACTGATCGTCATATTTGGGGTCGGGAAGGAATTTTCCCCCAGGGCTGATTGGCCTGGGCTCTGGGGGTTTTTCGCCTTCCTCTGTAGCACAGGGCATGGCTCACCTACCGGTGAATTCTCTGTAACTTAAAATCCTTAAATCATGATTTAAGGAGGTAAATAACCTAGTCATAGGTTGGTGGCCTATTGCTGCAGTGGGTGGGTGAGGTCTTGAGGCCTGCATTTTGCAGGAGGTCAGACTAGATGATTGTACTGGTCCCTTCTGACCTTAAAGTCTATGAGTCTAAAAGCCTGGAAATACCCACTATATCATAAATTTTCAGAGATCTGAATATTACAGTTTAGGGATTTAAAATGATACCCGTGATTAGATAAATATGGAAATATTACTTTAATTGTAAAATCTTTTTGTAGCAGGTGAATGTTTTATTTGACTGAGATTTTCAAAGGAGCCTACAGAAGTTAGGAGCCCAATTCCTATTGAGTTTCAGTAGGAATTGGGTGCCTGCCTCCCTTAGACTTCATTTAAAAATTCCCATTTTGTGAACCTTCAGGCACATGTAGGGCTTAGCCACAATCCTGATTAGGGAGTCATACAGCTGCAGTTCTTCCCTGATTTCCTCAGTGGCAATGATAGCAGTGGTTCTGGAAAGTTTTCCCTAGCAGTATCCCTATGGTACTCATGCACATCGGCTTCCCTTGTGCTCTGAGCCAAGAAAGAGTGGAGTTTCCCCGCCTATCTTTATGTTCCTTCTTCCTATCGGTGGTCAGAACATGGTACTGTGTTATTACAGCTGTCATTCTTCTGTGAGGAAACGAGCTATATATACTTAGCTAATTAGAGTTAGTGGTACTCGTTTTTTCTTCTTTAGACATCCTTATTTTATTTTATTTTATTTTATTTTATTTTATTTTGGATAAGCAAGCTTGTCTGGGGATTGCTTGGTACCAGGGAAGCCTATGCCAAGAACCCCTGGCTTTAAGTCTTGCTCTAGGTATCTCAAGGCAATGCCTATTAGTGCCCCACACTCTTGCTATTTCAAGTGCCTGGGTGAGGGTCACATTAGAGAAAGGTGTCCAATCTGCTGTGGATTCAAATTGAGAGGAGAGAAGCAAAAAAGAAGAGCGCATTAGTGATGGTCTCATGGAGGCTGCTTTTTGCTTGGCATTGGAGCCTAGCTGGTCGGTGCAGGGGAGCTCATTGTCCATTCCTTACAGGAGTACTCCCCTAGCCTTGCCAATTGACAGAGACTAAAGAAGGTCCTCTCCTGTTCTCCAGAAATCATAAGTGCTCAGAGAGTCTCGTCCTCTAAAGCCAAAAGAAAATGGCACTGGTTACTTCTTCAAAGTCTTTGGTGTGCAACTCCTCTGCAGCAGAAGGCCACTCAGGTACTCAAGGTAGTCTAGAGCACATTTTTTGGTTCTCTGCTCCCTAGTACTGTTTCACTATGCTGCTCATAGGACTGAACTTTTGAACTCTGGTGCCCGACCTGGGGCAGTTGAGGCCAATTAGTGACAATAACTGGTAACCATCTGTCTTAACCCTGATGCCAGAGGCCTACGTAGCTGCAGAGGAACTATTGCACCTCTTGGTACCGCCGTAATTGCTGATTTAGGGTAAAAAGGCCCTTTACTGCACACGGTGCAGACTTTGGTGCTAGCACTGGGATCCATTATGGTGCCTTTGATCTCAGGAGTGGTATTATCTTCCTAGGCCTCTTCAGTGGCAGTATATAGAACCCTGCTCCATTTCAGTGCTAGGTACTTGTATCCAGAAAGCCTTCAGTGCTTCTTGGTATCACAGGCTCAATTTAGATCCCAGTTCCAGTCTCTTATGACTCTTTCTGGTACCATACTGCCCTGGCATTTGGGATATTCTTAATTCTCATTGGAGTCTGAAATGGGTTTCCATGCCTCCCAGTAATTCAGGGTGTCCTTCAAAACTCATTCCTGCTCTCATAGGAGACCATCTGTAAGGAGTAGATAGAGGAACTGGGAGCCTGGCCTCTGCTGCTATATTAGCCTCTTCATTGGCCATATTGGATGCCTTGGGAGGAGCCTTCATGTTCAGATCAACAACCAAACTTCTTCACAGAAGCAGGTCACCAAGGAGAGGCTTCTCCACCCAGTACTGATGGACTGTTGTCAGTACTGAACAGATTTTAGACACTGAGTTAGTGGTTCTTCCTCAATCTGTCTTTGAACATCCTACATTAGTGGTGTTAGCGCAATCTCACAAGGGTTTTGCATTGCCATCTCTGAATATCTCATCACTGTCACCAGATGAGGCTCTGTTTGTGGAAGCTTCTTCTTTAGTACTGGATTATTTTAAAGTTTACTAAAAGCTCCTCTTGTTATTCGTATGGAGTTGATGGAGGAAAACCTTTATAAACTTGTAGACATATTGCATCTGACTACTGCAGGGAAGGTAGCCTTTCTAATAATCCAGGTAATAATGCAGCCCAATAGCTTGCATGGGCCCACCTTTGTCTGTTCCACCTGTAGAAAAGTGTATGGGCAAAATTACAGGCTCCATCCCATGGGTTCAAACCATTCTATTCACACCCAGCATCTAGGCTCATAGGTAGTGGCTGAAGTGAATGAAAGACATAGTTGAGGTAGAGCTAAGGCTACCTCAGATAAATAGAATGTATAAAAACTAGCCCTTATTGGCAAAAATGTTTATTCATCTGTGAGGTAGCAGCCAACCAGCAGGATCCTTTGGCCTGGTATTACTGTCCAGACAACTGGACCAGACCAGACGCAAACACAGGCTACAAAGAATGGTCTCCACCATCCACTTCCTCAATAATTTCAGTCCAGGAAACCACAGGCCTTTGACTCCTCTGTTGAGAATGGCATACCTGCCAGTTCACTGGCCCTTTCCCTCCCTTTGGGAGCAGGTTATCCATTTTTCTGTGTGTGGAAGAACATCACATCAGACAAATGAATGCTAAGCATGGTGGAAGCAGGATATACCATGCATTTTCCACCTCCCTTCCTACTTCTCTTCTTAGTCCCTTTTCAGTGACCTATCTCATGAGTCTATACAAAGACAAGAAATGCAGACTGCTCTTTGGGAGATATAGAGGAGGTGCCTCCTCCTCGTTGGAGTAATGGGATTTACTGCCCATGTTTCCTAATACCAGAACCAAAGTGCATCAAGCCCGTTCTACACCCTTAGAACCTAAACAAATGCATCAAAAATTGAAGTTCTTTATAGTTTCTCTTGCTGTAATTATTGTATTATTGTATTGTAGCTCAAGGTGATTGGTATGTTGTCCTCGACATACAGAATGCCTTTTTCCATGTGGCAATTTATCTTGGCCACAGAAGATTCATGGTGGGAGATCACTTCGAGTTCACTGTAATCCCTTCTGTCTATCATCCACACTGGGGTTTTCTCATCAACTGCATGATAGTGATGGCAACTTACCTCTGCTGTTGAGACATACACATGCATCAATTACTGGATGACTGATTGGTGCAGGTCCACTCCACACATCATATTCTACAAGGACAAGATGCGGTTTAAGCTATATCTTAATTTTTCTTTCCAAAGAGGTGTCTGATTTCCACCTTAATCAGTCAATACATTCATTGGTGTCCCCTGCCCCATCACATTCTCAGAAAGATGAGCAACAGCTGCACACTTCTGATGTGCCCTAATCTTTTACCTGGCTAGAATAAACCATTTTGGATTTTCTCTTCAGCTCTTTATATGAAGAATGGACAATTTTCTAAATGGATTACCGTCTTCATTATTTTGTGTTATACACCTAAAAGTATCTTGTACCCTCCTGAGAATTTGTCAGCACACTTGGTCTCTGTTGCATTTGTGGGAAATGTGCCTGTTATGTACATCTGCAGAGCAATGACATGGTCCTCTATACACGTTTGCTAGGCTCTATGCATTTACTACAGCATCAAGGGAAGATGTGAAGGTGGGAAAAGCAGTCTTGTAGTCACTCTTCAAATAAGACTTCTAGCCCCACCTCCACTGAAAACAATTAGAGGGTCTCCTATAGCAAAAATGGACATATACAATCACTTGAAGAGCAAAAAAGCACCTTCTTGTAAGTGTTGTTCTTCGGGATGTATTGCATAGGTCCATTACATGACCCACTCTTTTTCCTCAACACACCAGAGTTTCTCATTTTAAATTCCAGTACAAAGGAACAGAAGGATTGGCAGGACAGCACCACCTTTTATACCCTTGCCAAAGAACAGTGGATTTTTTTTCCCCTGAGGCCCACCTGTGGAGCTGCAATAAACAATGTGGCCCACTATTAACACTACTTGAGGTAAATTATTTATTTTAGTTATTATGTATATATGAACTATATATGCCAGCATGGGCTGGTATCACAGACAGCATCTTTCTGTCCCTTCTCCCCAATGGCAGTGCACCCCATTGATTCCAGTATTGCACCCTAGTATTGATAGCAGAGCTGTGAGAGGGGAAGAAGCAAGTGAGTATGTGGGGAAGGGGAGTCTTCTGACCTCTCCACCCCTACTGCAGAAGAGCACACTCACACCCTGCCACCAGTAACTGAGATGGTAGGAACAGCTCAGTGCGGGGGGGGGGGGGAGTCCCTGGTATGCCTCACTGCAAACTAACAGACCCCTCCCCCGCTGCCTGCTAGCCAGATGCTGAGGAAACCTTCTAGCTGCATGTCTGCTGCTCCCTGACCCAGCTCCTCCCTTCCCCAAAATCCCTCTCTTCCCTTCCCCCTACACATGCTCTCCATGCAGGCAAAGCGAGGGTGCCCAGGAGCTGTACGGGAAGAGCCAGGGTCAGGAGTGGAAAGATGCAGTTTGTGGGGAGAAATGCCCTTATGTGGCTCCCCCAACTAGCCCTGCTGGTTCACCATCCAGGACAATGGATAGCGGCCTGCAGTTTGGGAACCTTGGCCTTAAAACATGAAGGAAGCCAGGACACATGCATAGCTCTTCCTACAGGTAATACTTGGAAAAATCTCTCCAGTACTGGTGCACGAGAGAAAAACACACCCACTGTGATAGCATTCTGGGGTGTTATGTGGGAAAGCTGGGTTTCCATTATCTCACACTCCAGGGCTTCAGTGAACGCAACACTTAACAAAAATCACTCACCACAGCCATGCCATCATGGGCTGGATCTTGTCAATGTTCAACCATAAGCAAAGGTTATCACTGTTTTGTATTGAGATGGGAGATTTCCAAGGGAAAAAGTGTCCATAGACCATTTGTATATTTAATGCACCATCTTGCAGCCACTTTTTCATCTCTATAGTATCTCAGCCAAACCAGCAGTTTGTGGTTAAAAAAGGAAGGAAAAATAACAGTGATATGATGAAAACTACCATTAAGGCAATGATAAAACTGAGACTTTAATCAAGTATCAGGCATTCAGAGTCAAAGTAACATATCCATTTTTCTTGTGCACAGAGTAGGGCATTGGTTTTCACACTGCGGGTACATTTTCCTGGAGGGAGGGGAATGGCAAAAGTATCAGGGGTCTGCAGGATGAGTTACGGGTCTGTGATTGTGTGTCCAGGCCAATGCAAGGAATCAGTAGGAGTTGGGGGAGGGGCAGCAAAAAAAAGTTTGGTCAATAGGGTCTTTTGTTACATGAACATGGAACAATAAGATGCATTACTAGAGCTGTGGGGAGAATGGTTATCTTCCTCCCAGTAAAAATGAAAAAAGAATTTTCTATCAAAATTTTCTACACACAAATTTCAGTTTTTTGCAGAAAAATAATTGCTGAAGACCAAGTAATTTTCAGTTTTCATTTGAAATATCTGTGGTTTTCTTTCTCGTAGCTACGGATGGCACAGCCTGATATGTAGATTTGGTAAATTCATTTTGAAAGATAGTTTGGATAAATGGTTAACTTGCCATATTACAGACTCGAGTTCTGTTCTCAGCTCTATAGTTGTGGCATTGTGTAGCCTCTTCTACTTTATCAGTACAGTGTGTAAATGATACTTTCTGCCTCCTATGATTGGAGTCTGAGGGCTTGTCTCCTTGGTTCATCTAGTGCTTGCTAGTGTGGAGCACACTAATGGGCCCATATGGACCTTTTTGGTGCACACAAAAAGTACCCTTGTGTGCATTAATGTAGTTCCATTTCAAAAAAGTACCTTTTTAGTGAATGTCAGCAGGTTATACCCAGGGCAATAAACATGCAAAGTACTAGTGTGTGCTGTAATCTACACCTCTTTTGTTAGGTTTAGAAAGTACAAAGAATTAACTACAGCCAGAGGAAGAGCTGTGACCAGCACTCTTGATTTCCTTCTGGATTTCAACTCAATGTATCTTCCCTTGGGCCAAAATGGTGGGATTATAGGGAAAGCATCTTTCTTCTTCTGCAGCTCCCACGTCTTCAGCTGTAGCTCTGTTCCTACCATGATGGTAGCTCATTGCATACTAGGTGCAAGCTTGCTGTAATTGGCATATATGGGATGTAGCATGCTCAGTACAAATGACACATAGAGAAATGTTAGCAGCAAGCCTTTAACAAGCTCCTCTACATGAGTATATGGTGATTTTTCAGGTGTTTTTATCTCACCAAGGCTGCAGGGATTGTTGGGGGCAGCAAAAGATGCCTTTCTCAGTTTAGGGCAAACTCCCAGCCAAATGTCACGTTCCTTCTCTAAAGCATGGAGGTGCTAGAATACTTCAAATAAACCATTGGAGAACTTTATAATCATTGGCAAAACAACATATTTGTTACTAGCCTTGGTTTTGGAACAGCTGATCTACTTTCTCTGACACTTGAAAAAAAATCATTCTTAGAAAGAGAGAAGAATGGAAATGTTCATATAATGGTTAAAGTTTGGCAAAATTATGAACAACTGAAAATAGGTACTTATAATAGAATGTGTTAGGAAACCTTTAATGTGGTCATTGTCAGCTTTGCCTATAATTTATATTTTGATTGTTTTTGTTTTTATTTTTTGAATATTTGGTATGAAAGTAATTCATATAACTATTTAGAAAACTTCAGAACACCTCACTTACCAATTAGATTCAGCAGGTTAGAATTTCTGTTGCATGCAGTCTTCTGAAACATGACCCCTCCAATTTTGTGTTTTCATAAGAATTTTATTTTTAAAGCTATTCTTTAGAACACTCTGATACCATAGTTAAGCAAGTTGAAGGTCATAATTATGATTTTTGCAACCCACCCAGTTCTTCAGCAGATGTCTCATCTGGGACTTGAAACCATTTAATTAAATTGTCACGTGTAGAGGTTAATATAATCTGGAAGATTTAATAATCCATAAAAGAGAGCAAGAAAGGCAGAGGGGAAAAAAAGAGAGAACCCGATGGTAATACTAGATTAATGCACAGTCTTTGTTTGGCTTCATTAAATAAATGTTTCAAATCAATGTTTAAACTTAAAACAAATTACTGTGGGTTTTTCTTTCTAGTAATTGTTTTTTAAAAGGAACTGTTATAATTGAAAAAATAATTTGTATAGAAATCTGCATTCTGCTTGAGTCTTGCAAACATCATCGATCTACTTGACCTAATCTGCTTCTCTTCATTTGGTTTAGGGGTCCAACATCACAGATACATGCACAGAAATGTTAATGTATGGAGTTTTGCTGAAAATTTCTGCAGGAAATATCCAGGAGCGGGTGTTTTTTCTTTTTGACAATCTTTTGGTGTACTGTAAAAGAAAACACAGGTAATCTATTACCTTTTACTCTAGAAATTATTTATATTTTTCCTATGTGAACAAGTACATCATAGTGAAGAACCTTTAAAAAGAAATTTGACACTGCTTAAATAACTGCTCTGGAGGTGGGGGGAACTCTTTTAATTGTAGTATAAGGCACCAACATTTCAAAGAGGACCATACTTAGATGGCCTTTGTGGAATTGAGGCTTAAAGGGTAACATTTTCAAAAGTGCCTATGAGATGTAGAATCTTACTGATCAAAAGTGATGTAAATTTAAGAGCCTAAATCTCATTGAAAGTCAGTGAGATTTCGGCTCTTAACCACAACCATCCAAGAATATTGAAAGTCAGAGGGGCTCTGGATATGAATGAATGAACAGTTTGTAAATGATGTATCTAGTCTTAGAAAATGAGTGTGAGACTTTAACTGTCCATTGTGTGACTTGTGAGTACAATTCCTCATTGAAAACTGTAAGATATGCACTTCTTCACAGAGCTATGAACAAATTTAACTGTGTATTCTGAAAAATATGTCTAGTTCTTTCTGGAATCTTTGTAGAAAATGTTATGTATTTTATTCATGTTATCACATGTATAATATGCTGTATGATTTATTTATCTCAGAGCATCAGGATAACAATATATATGCACACTGTGAAGATCTCTTCACCTGTGTTAGTTACAGATTTTGGGAAATATGCTTTCTAGGGTCTATACGGGCTTCTGCTTGCAGAGACCCTAATGGAGGGCTTTTGGTGTGTAAGGTCTGCAAAGGCAAGATGTTGCAGTGGTGGAGATCAGCCACAGACTCCTTTGCATGAGAAAGAAATAGAGGGACAATTCAGATTAAAAAAATTGGTGGCATTAATTTTGAAGGGGACTTGGTCAAAGTGTCTAGGAAATGCACTGATTTAGCCTTCTAGTGCAAAGGTTCCCATAAAAAGAGCTTTTAAGGAGTTCGTAGTAGGCATCAAAATGACTTTTCCCACGTGAAAAAGGGTGGTAGTACAAATATTGCCTGCTTATGCAGGGGCTTTTACAGATGTAAGGAGATGTAGTTTACACCTTCCTGCATTAGCTCTAGTAAATCTGCCTCTTTATTTTTATGTTTGTAGAAGTTTGGAATGGGGCTTAGATAGAAATCCATAGCTGGTATTTGATTGTGGACCACTATAGCATTTCATTAACTTTCGCATTTCTACAGTATAATATTGGATACAGTGATGGATTTCAACAGTGCTTTTCTATGACTGTTGAGCTTTAATTTGCATCAGCTGATTTAGGTTAAATTCCCTGAAATACACTGTCTTTTGAATAAATTCCGCTTTTTGACTTTTTCACGCATTTCAAACTAAATTATCACTTGCTTTAACAGGAAACTTTTAATTGATTCATAACTAAATTGTAAGTTTGCACGGTCACTTATTGAATGAATATCTCAAAATGTGGAAATATGGATGATTTCTTTGGTTTCATACCATCATATTCTAAATATTTCTTGCTTGTACAGGGTTTCCCTTTTTTAACATGACAAGTCTGAGTTTTAATGGTTGAGATTTCCATGCAATACTGAGCTTAACATTTTATTTTTCATTTGTTATATTACAGAATGTTTTTATCATAACTTTTTACAATGACAAGTAAAAGGAAAGTGTACTTGACTCATTTATTACTTATTAGGCAATAATTATTGAGCTGCAGGGCATTTCTTGGGGGCTTAATGGCTATTTGGAGAAAAGTGAAGGCTTCTGACTCCAGATGATCATTAATTCTGAGGAAATGCCTTATGCTTGAGGTACAATATTTGTTGCTATTAAAAATGGACAAAAAGCACACATCGATTTCCCCTTCCCCCTCCCCCCCGCCATGGGAAATGCCATCTAAGAGCATATGTTTCAAAAGTGCTTTGCCTTATTGGGAACAGAGTTAGGCCAATGTCAAATGCTTTTAAAAATCCCACTCTAAATTGGAACATAAAAGGCATTTCTAGTAAAGTGATGAATCAAGCACTTGCCAGTCAGATTGCTCAAACTGTCTTTCAATAAACCATTTAGTTTATAATACAGCAGTATGTTTCTCTGAAGGTTCCTATTTAGCAAGGACTGGTAGATATATTTAAGTGTCCTTGTTAAAACAATACCTGTCCTCAATGGACTGCCAAGGGTTTTGCAGGAGAACCTTCTCATTATGATCAAGATTTTAAAAGTAGTATTACGATTTAGTTTATTTTAGTATTTCCTGCTAATAAAATGTGCATCTTTTTTTATATCACTGAATGTCAGCTATTTTAGCAGGGCTATATGTTGTAGTCTCTTTAAGGGAAAAGATAAGCAAGAGAGTTGAACTGGGCAAGCTGTGTGTTGTGGCCTTGGGAAAAGAACAAGCTCCTTTCCCCATGGAACCACCTCCTTTATTTATTTGTTTGCTTGCTTGCCTTCCTTAAGTTTTGGTGAGTTAGCAGTAGATTGTTCTTCTTTCTTTGAATGCACATTTGGTCATATGTGTAGCTCTTCTCTAAATAACTAATTAGAATATGATTTTTGATTTGCTGCTTTCTCTCTACTTTATTCATTTCTAATTTGTCCAGCTCTGAATTGAGTAGTCTTCAAAAGCTGCAGCAGAAAAGATGTACTATAATGAACAATTTTATATTTTGTTTTGAGTTTTCAGACTTGCATTTCAATAACTGGAGTCAGAAACTGAATAGATTATTTACAGGAAGAAGACATATTTATTTTGATTTTCAGTCAAAACACAATTCAGGTTAAAAATGTGTTTATATTGCCACCCTCCAATAAATTCCAAGATATTTTATACACAATATGAAAGTACTACAATACAAGAATCCCTGCTATCAATGGCCTTTTAAAAAAGAATGCAACAAAATAGAAAGGAAGCTTGCAAGCTTTGTGAGGCAAGCTCTGGTGAAAAAAACAGGAAATCTGGATAAAGGAAAGGGATTCCTAATAAGGTGAAGGTTCATGAATGTAGAAATAGAAATTAGATGTACCAATTTATAAGTATTCTTTGACGCTACTACAACTAATATTATCTAGCTCTTATCCAGTGTTTCCTCTAAGCCGATGATGCATCTGAGCAAGTTATGGTACTCACTGAGCGGCAATTTGTGAGGCATAGCGCCCCATGGGCAACATATTTTTGGTGCCAGAAGCATCAGCATGCCCAAGTATCTTAATTCAAAAGAAATGCATAGATGTTGCCTTTTCATTGGAACTTTAATAAAAATGTTAAACTGAAATACTGTAGTTTTATTAATTTACCAAATAAATGTGAGATGATGACACTTGCTGTCTATCTAGCCTCTACCGTCATCTACACTTCACAGTTTTTGTCGCCTGTATTTTGCGTTGTGGTCATGAATGTCTTTTGTGCTATGAATGAGGATAAACGTAACATTTTAAAATGAAGGGGTCAGGCAGGAGGGGATCAGGCTGTTGGGTAGAAGAGATGCAGGGGGGCATCGGTTTGCTGGGGAGACAGGACATGGGGCGGGGATTAGGCTGCTGGGGAGAAGGGACGTGGGGGGAAGGATCAGGCTACACGGGCATGCCACGGCCACGCACCTTAGAGGGTACATAACTCTTATCTATTGATCTCAAAGAATTTTACAAAGATAGGTGGTAGAATTGCCCCTCTTTTACAGTTGGGAAACCAAAGCACAAAACTGACTCACCCAATAGCAGAGCCAGGAATAGAACCAATATCTTCTGACTCCCAGTACAATGTTATAGCCACTAGACCACACTTCCTTGCCTGAAGTGGCTTATGTGATCAGACATAAAGAACATTAGAATCCAGTGAGAGCAAATTAAACCCTAATAAGTGTAATATGATGTCTGGCTATGTCTACACTTACAAAAGCTAGTTGGAATTAGTTAATTCGAACTAATTTTAGTTAGTTCAAATTAACTTAATTTGAACTAGCATGGCCCCACTAGAATGCTAGTTTGAACTAGCCATGTCCATGCAGGGCACTTGCTTAGTTCGAATTAGTCAGTTGCATGAAGGTCAATCTGTCGATTAGTTCGAACTAAGCAGTTAGTTCGAACTAATATGGCCACATTGACTTAATTCAAAGTAACTATTTCAAATTAAGGGTTAGTTTGAACTAAGCAATTGAATGTATTAGTTCGAATTAAAGAAGTCCTTAATTTGAACTAATGAAAGCCTAGTGTGGCGAAGGCTTAAATTAGTTTGAATTAAGTTTCCTTAATTCGAACTAACTTGCAAGTGTAGACATAACCTCTGAGATTTTAGTCTCACAAAGGTCAGGGGATTCATAATTAAGGTTCCTTTAAGAACTTTTGCTCCACCCCATACGTGTTTTTACTGTCTGTTGTGTGAGAGGAACAGAGCTCTAAGTGAATGACTGAAATGAATTATTGCTGGAGGAAAAGGTGCTGAGTGGTGCTCACTTTGGATAAAATATTGAAATTCCATATTGTAAAATGTGTAAGCATTTGGCCTATGAGTGTAAAGTCTTAAGGTCTTTTCTTCTCTGTTTTTCCCCTGTATTTTCTTTCCCACTCCCAAAGATAAATGCCTGTTCAGTATGTTTGTTACTGTAGCTTATATATATTCCTTACTATGGCTATGTCTACACTTGAAAAGTTAAGTCGACTTTATGAAGTGGACTTAAGTCGACCTTATTAAGTCGACTTAACAGAAGTGGACTTAACTTTTCAAGTGTGGATGTGGCCCCTTTTCGACCTTATTAAGTCGACTTAATGTTTTAAGTCGACTTAAAAAGGTCCACCTAGGCACTACTCTGCATCTCCACTGGCTTAGGTCGACTTAATAAAGTCAACTTAAGCGCTAGTTCGAATTAAAATGAGGTGTTATTAATTCAAACGAACTTTTCCTTAATACGACTTAAGGAACAGCTTAAGTCGACTTAAGGAAAGCCCAGTGTAGACGCAGAGTAAATTAAGTCGACTTAAGCTCCTTAAGTTGACTTGATTTGCGAGTGTAGACGCACCCTATGACTCTGGTTCTGGAAAGCATCTCTGTTCAGGACAGTACTTGAGCACATGCTTACAATTAATTTGTTCTTCATTCTCATTGAAGTCAATGGAACCTAACATGCTTAATGTTATACATGGGCTTAAGTGCTTCACTAAATGGGGGTCTAACATTGCTAAATCAAATATCAGCTACACAAAAGTAAATGACCAAAAATAAAGAATGAAGAGTGAAATCCTGGAGCCACTAAAGTCAGTGCTCTTTTTTATTTGCTATAATTTCTATTAAAAATGTATCGTTACTGGAACTCATAGATCATACTGCCTCATCTCTGCTGTGTTCCCTAGCCTTTGGTATTTGTTACACTCCCTTTTAATTTGAAGCAAGAAAAAGCTGCTCAGTCGACAAGGCTGTTTTATATTCGATAGAAAATTTAGTAACTAAGCTGTTGTTCAGATAAGGATTATTCAGTAAGCATATGGGGCAGAAAACTGCTCTGTATGCATATTGGGTTGTTCAAGTTAATGCAGGTGGTTATATTTGGAGTATCATACATCAATAGGTGCTTAAGAAGTTAAAGAAAATAACTTACTAGGCATATTCAGTGCATGGTTTTCATAGTCATAAGCTATGCTGTGCTTGAAGTCATTTGCTTTTGAATAAAATGGAACATATTCTTCATCCAAAGCTTCCCTCCATGGCACGTTAGAAATTTAGGAAAAAATATTGGTCTTAGAGATATGGGAGAGCTAAGAGAACATTACCAAACATTTCCAAAACACTTCTTGTTCTGATAAACATTCATTTATCCACTCTTGAGTTATCAAACAAACACATTGTTTATAATGTGGCAATATAAACATTTTTAACCTGACCTATGTTTTGACTGAAAATCAAAATATGTCTTCTTACTATTAATAAGCTATTCAGTTTCTGACTCCAATTACTGAAATGTGAGACTGAAAGTTCAAAACAAAATACAAAACTAATTGTTCATTACAGTACATCTTTTCTGCTGCACCTTTTGAAGACTACTGCATTCAGAGCTGGACAAATTAGAAATGGGTAAAGGAGAGAGAATGATTCCCTCCTGATTTAAAATATGAGAGACTTCCACATGAAAGATCAGTTAATATACAAATAAAAGTGAGCTGATAAAAGAGGTTTAGAATGTATGTGCAAGTTTTTGCAGGATGTTATCCCAACTGAATTTTCTCCACTTTCCCCACTGTACTCTATAATTTTATAACAGCTCTGTAAGAAATGTAAGTTCTTTGTGTCAGGGACCATCTTTTATTCTGATTTCTATAACACCTGTAAAATTGGACCTTGATGCATATAACAGCCACTGAATGCTACTGAAATAGATACCAGTAGCACTCCTAATGATACAGAAACAAAGTATGGTACGGTGTTTAGACAATATTCTTTTTGCTTTTTCTCTTACAAGACGACTGAAGAATAGTAAAGCCTCTACTGATGGCCATCGGTATCTTTTTCGAGGCAGAATAAACACAGAGGTAATGGAAGTGGAGAACGTAGATGATGGGACAGGTGAGTATATTTGCAGTGATCAATTATAACCCTGGTCTTGCAAGGTGCTGAGTATCTTCTATTAAGTGTTAAGCAGTCTTAACTGCCATTGATTCCTGAGGGCGTAGAGAGTGTTCAGTCTTTGCAGTATCAGATTTAAGGGAAATAATAAAGATCTCTCTTTGTAGGGGCAGATAGTCCCACTAACGCTGTGCTTCTGTGACACATCATTGATTTCAAACATCATTAGTGGGGCAGTTAATGTTCTAGCCAATCACTTACCACTGACTGATTTACACTGGTTGAAGACAGTCATGATGAAATGTGATAAAAGTGCTGAAGTGATATTTATTGCCTTGACTGAAATGGTGCATTAAATTTCACTTTATAACATTCAGCATACTTTCTTGGGAGATTTCTCTTGGTATAATGGGTTTGTAAAAGCAATTTTGAAAATTGCCTTTTTTAGAACATTATCTTATCTTACTTGCTTTTGTATTCTGTAATCACAACACAGTAAGTTTAAAAAGAGGAAAAGGAAAAAAAAGACATTTTATTCTTTTACAGTTTTTATGCATAGAACTGGTCAACATTTTCTTGGCTTTTGTTTACATACATGCATACTCTCTCTCTCGGGTTTTGTTTTTTTGTTTGTTTGTTTGATTTTGTTTTATGAAAAACTCTAAAATGTATGTGGAAAATGTAAGACAAAGGGAATTTTGATGTTGACATGGAGACAATGGAAGATATACACCATGGTTAAATCCAGAGACTGCAACTTTATTTTAATCTGTTACCCAACTAGGTGACCTCTCCAAATTACCCTGGAGTTTGTTCCAGTTTAGATCTCAAGTGGTACTAGTGTCCTGTCTGTTACGAATCTGAGAGTCAATGTGAAGGCTGTGGCCTCTCAGGCCTGCCAAGGGACCCAAACTGGAAGCCAGAGTCCTGATCTCTCCCCCTCCCCCTCCCATGCCATAGGTAGAAGAGGTAAGATGAGGGGAGTTCCACACTACAAGAAGCACAGCCCTTTACCATGCAATACTTGTGCCCAGGATCAGTGCATCTACACTTAGAAATTAAGTTGACTTAAGGAGGCTTAAGTCGACTTAATTTACTTTGCGTCTACACTGGGCTTTCTTTAATTCCACGTAACCTGCTACTTACGTCGAATTAAGGAAAAGTTAATTCCAATTAATAACACCTCATTTTAATTCGAAGTAGTGCTTAAGTCGACTTTATTAAGTTGACTTAAGCCAGTGGAGACGCGGAGTAGTGCCTAGTTGGACCTTTTTAAGTCGACTTAAAATGTTAAGTCGACTTAAGGCCAAAAAGAGGCCATGTCTACACTTGAAAAGTTAAGTCCACTTTTGTTAAGTCAACTTAATAAGGTCCACCTTAAGTGAACTTAAAGTGGACCTTATTAAGTCAACTTCATAAAGTTGACCTAACTTTTCAAGTGTAGACATAGCCAATGAGTGCTCAAGGCTCTCATTGAGTTATAGGGACCTCTAGACTGTTTTTAACCCATCAATTGCATTAGAACCTGCCTCATTTTTTGTTCCAGGAGGATTTCTCCTGGCACCAAGCACCCAGGTGTACTAGAAACTTAAGGGTGAGCGTGAAGGCCCTACCCTTTCTACACCCTTAGGCTTGCCAAGGGACCCAAACTGGAAGGCAGAGTGTCAGTCCACTCATCTCCTCCATGCTAGAAGTAGAAGAGATAAAATGATGAGTGCCAGAAATTACATGAGCTATAGGAACGTAGCTCCTTCCCATGCACTGCTATGCACTGATTTACAATGAATTTTTTTGTCAAACACTTTTTAGCCACCAACCACCTGGAACCTGCTAAAGTAATTTAACTGTAATTTAAACCTCCAAAGCCAGATCTCCAGAGTGCTGGATGGAAGGTGAAAACTCATATGGTAGTTTGGGGCCCCAAATAGCTACTGGAGGAGGGAGCAAACAGCAGCAACCTTCCTCTCCCTTGAGCTCCTCTAGGTGAGAACCAATCATCTGGCTTTATTATCACTCCCACTGCCCAGCAGAGGCAGCAATGGGTGGGACAAGCTCTGCAATATGTAATACACTCCCCATACCCAGCAGCACAAAGAAGGGGGAGGCAGGGACAAATTTACACCTTCTGTGTACCTAGGCATAGCATCTTCAGCATTCCCCATCCCTGCCTATAGTGGATTTCTGTGTTTTCTATAGGGGGAGAGGGACTAGGGCAACCAGCTTGGCCAGTTCCAGGTGTGGAGAATATGCTCATCCCTTGGCTCAGGCTTTCAGTCTGGCCAGGGGCTGGTGTCTCAGGGGAAAGAGAGGTCCAGGGTACTGGGATCCTAGAAGAGAGGAGAAGGAGTGGGGTGAAGCCAGATTTCTGTCACTCATGCAAGACCCCCATATTGGTCGGGGCCGCTGGGCACAGATCTCATTGGCCTGTGTGGTAATCCGCCATTGTTCAAGTGCTCATAGAACGCTGGCATTCCTAGGCAGATGCATACGATGTCTGATTGGAAATCTGATCCTGGGGGAGGAGGAAATGGTGAAGGGAAAGAAGCAGCCTCTTCTAGGAGGAAGGCCTCTGAGTGAGAGGGGAAGAAGGATAGAGAAGGGAGCTCATAGATAGAGTTGGCTCAGAATTATCCAACTAAATGTTTTTCATTGGAAAATGCTGATATGTCAAAATTGAAACTGTTCATGAAAAAGGGTCAGTTTGCACAAATCTTCCTATTCAAAAATGTTTTTTGGGGAAAAAAAGTTTTTAAATGATTGCAATCTCCCGTTTCAACATTTTCTCAATGAAAGATTTCAATTTCTGATTTGAAGTGGCTTTTCCTTTAGAAATCTTAGCTAATTTATATTTTAAATTGTTAAAATATATAAAAGGTAAAAAATAAAACATCTCCAAATTATCAAATATTGTGACCCAATTTCATATTTTTTCCTGGATTATGAATTTGCACAAAATGTTAATGTTTTGAATTTTTGTCCCAGTTGGGGTTGGGAAACATTGTAAAATCTCAAAAAGTCTTGTGGTCTGGGAAAGCCATTTCTTGCCCAGCTCTACTTACAGAGAAATGCCCTAGCTCCTCCTAGGTTAAGATCTCATCCTCCCCATATTGTTGCTAATGCTTCTAGCCCATTAGAGATGAGCCCCAGCTAGCCAGGTGAGCAAATACCTAGATTTACTGGAAAAAAATATATAAACAAGTTTTTTAGATCAGATGACCTTAAAACCAGTGCACTAAAAAGGAACGAAATAAGTACAGAAGTAATTCAGATTGGTCAGATTTCTTGTACGAGGCATTTTAAGCACCATGAATGCATTAGTTTGCAAAAGGTTGGGTGGCCACTGTACATGCTACACTGGCCAGCCAACCTTTTGCAAACAAATGCATTCACGGTGCTTAAAATGCCTTCGAGAAGAAAGTCTGACCGAATTACTTCTTTACTTGTTTTGTCTCTTTTAGTGTGCTGGTTTTAAAGTCATCAGTTCTAAAAAACTTGTTTTTTTTAATATTATTTTTCAATCAAGACTAAAAGTAGATCAAATCAAAACTTATGAACAGCAGCTTTTCAACCCCACATGGGATTCAAATCTGTGACTGCTCAGTTCCCAGGCTCCTGCGCTAACCACAGGGCTGGATGTTTGGCAAGTTTTGTCCTTGGTGTAGATTGCCATTCAAACCTTTAAACATTATGCTATCTGCTGGAGAAAGGTGAGAAAGTACAGGGCAGACAGACAGACAGACAAAGCGAAGTTAATATAAAGGTCATCTAACTGGCATTTTCCAACCAGCAATATTAATACAGAATTTCACTTAGGAAGCTGATTGTCTTCAGGAAAACTATTGGAGGTTGATGGTGGAGAAGATGGGGATGATGACCCTCCTTAGAGAGTGGAAAAAACAAGTGGTGGGAGGAGCAGTGGGGACATTAGGTAGATGAAGAAATGAGTGAGTTGGTTGTTAATTGCTTTTCATGTTTTCCAAGATTACTGGATGATATAGTACCTTCATAGCAAGTCAGAAGGTGAGCTGTCAGTCCTGCTTCCCTCTCTTACTATAGTTCATTTTCTTTTCTCTTCTCTTTACTTTGAAGGTATTTGAGCAGGCCGTCTATTCCCAGTGCTTCTCCATTTTCTTTTGCAGTCTGGCTTCCATCATTTTTGTGCTACTGAATTTTCCCTCACAGAAGTTGTGAATGACCTCTTCTTCATGAAGTCTAAGGGTGATATTCCATTATCCATTATTCTTGATACTTCTCTAGTCTTTGGTCTTTTGACCCCCAACTTCTCCTTGAGAACTCTTCATCCCTTGGTTTTTGGGATTCGCATCTTTCCTTGGCTATCCTCTGACCTAGATGACCACTCCCTCAATGTGGTCTTCAGTGAATCCTCTTGATTCTCCTCCTCCCTTTTCTCTCTTGTGTTTGCTGTAGTTTTGTGTACCATCCTTTCATTTTCTGCACTTGACACCTAATCCCTGGGCGACTCTTTTGCTTCCATGATGTCTCATACATCAATATATTAGTGACCCTCCCAATCATACTTCTTGATCCCTGATCTCCTCCATTCTTGTAGGCTCACATCCCTTCTTCACCTTTCATTGTCATGTCCTGGATATTCTACTACTTCTTCAAGCATAACTTGGTTAGAATTAACATTGCATCTTTATTTCTGTATAGTTTCCCTCTCACTTCTCCCCTCCCCCTGCCAACAAAATGCTGTTATCCCCTCAGTCACTTCAAATGCACAGCCCTGGGGGTTGTCTTTCACCCTTTCCATTCTTTCTGCCTCCCCACCCTGATTATTATTAAATCTTGTCCTTTCTCCTTCTGAAACATTTCTAAAATCCAGTGTTTTCCTGTTTCCCTGCTGCTAAGGTCTAAGAACATGTTTTGGTTCTCTCTTACCTGGATTACTGTAACCTCCTTTCTTCCTGCATTGGTGACTCTCTTTCCTGCCTCCCTCATCATCAAACTGTACAGTATGCTAAAATATTCTTCCTTTTCTGCTTCTTTTGCCATGCCGTTCATCCTTATGTTCTTCATGATTTTTTGTATGATGTTAAAATGCTTCAACTTCATTTTCAGTTTCCTACCCAGTTGTGGTCCTGCCAACACTTTTTCTGCATACAGCCCTACCTACAACCTGTGCTGCACCATCTCTTCTTACCTTGCTGCTCCTTTGGTCTCTGTCTCCCACTCACATCATCATGCCTTTTTTCATGCTGCTCCCATGTCTGGACTGCTTGCCCTTTCTCTGTGTTCAGTGGATGCATTCAAATGCCTCCTTTATAGCCACCTTCATTCACTATGTTTTCTATAGTTGACCTCTAACCTAATTCCACCTACTTCTTTTCTTTTGTCCACTCTTAGTCCTAAATGTAATGATCTATTCTTTCAAGCTTCATTCACATTTGTTTTGCATATTCTTATTTGGAATTATATTATTTTCTTCCCCTTAATTATCTGTTGCAACCAGTTTGTTCAGTGTTTAGTTTAATTTAGATTGCAAGCTACTTGGGGCATAGCTCTTGTCTTTTGAGCTGCAGGACTAACTGCATTAGCTACTAGCATTAGAGGGCTGTTATCCCAATGGACGGAGATGGGCTGCTGAATCCATATGCTGGGTCTGGGAGCAGATCAAAAGAAGCTTGATTCAGTCAGGCTCTCTTTCTCCCCACTCCTCTCTGGGAGATGGGAGGGTTCACACCTCTTGTGGTTCCTAGAGAGGGATAGATGGGCCCCTGCAACCATCTGTTGAGTCTGTAGGTAGCTAGGGCGGAGGCCTGGCCTGATTTTTCTATCTTGTGCCCCCTGGCCAATGCTACAGCTGCTGTAGAAACTCCCACAGTTTCCCAGTGCAGTGTGTGCTGATGCTGATCCTTTGGCAACAACATGGTCCCTGCCTTAGAATGTTCATGTGGAGTTATTACTTTGATATACTGCCAACATTTCCCCAAGGCATACAAGTGACAGAATAACACAAAAATTTGTAACTCAGTGAAACATGAATGGTAATGCATGGGACAATGAAAGTGCACTTCTTGGACTCCAGAACTTCCCACATGCCAAATTTCAAAGACCTACTGTAAAAAATGGAGATGTTAGAGCTCTTCAGAAAAAGGTTTCTGTAATACAAATTTTAGGCAATCTAAATATAGGAACTGCTGCCAGCTCCCCCTATAATAACAACACATAAGATAGGGAAGGATTATCTTGTGATTATGGAACTGGCCTGGTACTCTGAAGGTCTGGGTTCTATTTCAAGCTGACATGGACTGCTTGTGTGACCTTGGGCCAGGTCCTCAGAGGTATGTAGCCTTCAAAATTCCACTGAAATCAGTAGAAGTTATGTATATGAATAACTTTAAAGATCTAGACCTTAATTTTTAACCGTTTCAGTTCAATGTGCTTTAAAGTGGAGAGGATAGTATTTCCCTTCTTAACGTAAGTGTTGTGAGGATAAATGTATCAATGTTTGTTAGGTGTTGAGGTACTACGGTAATTTGTGCCATGGAAAAACTTGAAAATAGGATAATAAATATAATGTTATAGTAATAAACTACTGTAAATTTCTCCATCACTCACACACTTACACTCTCTTTTGTACATCTCTGAGCACCAGAACGAATCTTCAGCTGCATATTTAATCATCAGTTTCCTGATTCTCTACAATAAATTCTGGCAGTTATTGACGTTTCCCAGCCCGTGTATACAATACTTGGCTGCATTCCATCTTATTAAAATGCAGAGTTATTGAAAGGATACCAGCATGTCTGCTGAGATTTATGGTAAATCTCAGCAAGCATTTCAGCAATGGTTTCAGTTTTGGAAAATCCCATCTCATTATACACTCATTATACAAAACGGGGCTAAATTATGAAGAAGGATTTGCAAAATATGAACTCTGAAGTTATTAGGGTGGTTTCTGGCTGGCCTTTGGATTTTCCTGCTTCTTAATGAAAACTAGTATTGAGAGACAGTTGACCTTAGATATTCTTTTTTATTGCATACTAGTAGTTAATTCAAGTTTTAATTTATATTTTTCATAATTTTTTTTTGTTTTCACTCGGATTTTGCAAATATTACTGCCCAAAGAAAAGGCAAATAATCCTATTGAGGTATTTCATTGTAGAACAAGCCACTAGTGTCAGTGTGAAAGCTTGCTCATTTAGCAGATTTCCAGGTAAGATTTGTAAAATGCTAACATCAAAATGTTAGAGCTGTAACTAGAAAGTAACTAATATTAATGAATAATAAGATGGATAAATCTTATTCATAAGTTGGAATCTGATAAAGTGAATAGGTTTTAAAATTCAAGGTATTTAAAAACAAAAACCATTTATTACGTACTGTATTGTGTGTGTGTATAGTATATAATTATAATGCTGACATTTTTGTATTTGAAAGAATGGGTTACAGATAAGCAAATATGATCTGGAAACTAACAGGGTTTTTTTGTTGTTGTTGTTCATTTCTGTTTGTACTAAGGTTAACCAATAATTCTTTATTTCTTTATCCAGCTTAAGGCAAGTTAGGACAACTCCTTGTTAATCAGGAACAAAGTAGTGCTTTGGAATGGAGAGAAACTATTTTCTCTGAACTTTGTTCCCTTGGTTACTCCAGGTCAAGGCATATTGGTAGTATAGTGTGGGAAAGCTGTGGTTACATGTAGAAATTCAGGCTCCAAGTCTGTCAGTTTAGCATTGTTCAAAAACATTAAATTCACTGAAAGTTTCTTTGGCAGGGAATATAATATATATTGAGATACAGGATAGCTTACAATCTGTCTGGATTTCGATTGTGCAAGATAAAGATACAATATGGTAAATTCCTTGTTCTTTTGTTTATTACGAGAAGATCTTAGGAATTATGAGGGAGTCTAGTAAAAAGCAGTCTTATTTTAATTAATTTCATGCTACTCTCAGATATTTCTCTCCATTTTCTATTTCCAGCTGACTATCATAGCAGTGGTCACATTGTTGTTAATGGCTGGAAGATCCACAACACAGCAAAGAACAAATGGTTTGTATGCATGGCAAAAACTCCTGAAGAGAAGCAAGAATGGCTGGAAGCTATTCTAAAAGAGAGAGAGAGAAGAAAGGGTAGGTGAATAAATTGTACATTGCAATTCATTTCTGGCAAATTATGTTACATTTGTGTTTTCATGAAAAGTACAGCCTAGTGGCAAGGTCCCTAGAGGGCAGACTTATGCTGTTGGGTCAAATTGTCAGGGAAGCTCTGGTGTAATAACCGCTTGAAACAAATAGACCAAGCTTCAGCCAGGAAGGACATCATTGCTGAATATGACTCAAGCCACGTGCACCAGTTATGCATGCTATTATGGGAATCTGACAGCTGCGCTGCCATAGTCTGAAACGTGATGGTCCCTGGAGCAGATCTTCAGCTGATGCAAACTGTGTCCTTTGAGGGCCAAAATAGGTATGACAATTCATATCAGCTGAGGATCTGCCCCATAACGTCTGCTGATGTATCTCTGTCTGCTGGTGCCATCCTGGGATGAGAAACCCATGCTTTGAAATGAACCAGCTTGCTGTATTGGGTGTTCACGTGGATGAGCCACCACCTAGATAATGCAAATGAAGACTAGTTCCTATCCCCTAAATGCCAATAGGTTTGAGCTAGCCTCATTTAGTGGTCCACCATTGTCACTGGGAAGGCAGTGTAATTCGATACACTGGTTCCTCAGGATCACGCATTTGCAGGAAGGACTAGCTTTTAAAGCATAAAGCTAGGAAATGTATCTTCCCCACAAGTTATGTTAGAAATACAGGTATGAAGTATGACACCACCTCTACACCCATACCCCACTCCAGCCAGAGGAAGGTGACAATGCACCCCTTGTGCAAAATCATTCCTGAAAAGCTAAATGTTTGTGGAAGAGCCTTAGACAAAATGTAAACCTGATTTCAAAAGTGGCCATAAATAATCCCAGGTACACAAGGCAAATGGAGTGCAGAGTAAGAAACTGAGCCAAGGAGAGAGACAATACAGCCCCATATTACCCAGCACTGACTCCACCTGCCAGCAAATATATCTTATTAAGTAACATACTATGGAGGTGGCAGTCTGGTGACAAAAGGAAGGATGGCTTTGTGGGTGGGGAGTTTTGGTTTCATTTTGTGTGTTACAAATTTCTTGTGTGACTGTGAATAGGCCACTTAATCACTCTGTTTCTTAGTTCCCCGTATTACATTGGTAATAGTAATATGTTCTTTTCCCCAGCCTTTTCTGTTTGGGCTATAAGATTTTCAGGGCAGGGACTATCTCTTACCATATGTTGATACAGCATCAAACGTCCCAATCTTGGTTGGAGAATTTGGGCACTAACATATTCAAACAGTAGCAATGAGAATAAATAATACCCTAATCCTCTAAGGACTCAACATTTGAAAGGACGAGTAAGGAAATGTGGGAAACCCAGGTGCATAAAGCAAGAAAGAAGTCTATCTTCAAAGTCTAGGGCCTTTCATGCAACTTCTTCAACTTGATTTGCTCTGCCTCCTGATTGACAGCTGTAGTTCACACATGAAAAGTGAGGCCATTTGAAAAGTGTTTCATATTGACATGCTGTCAGTTTTATTAGGCATTCATGTTATAGAATTATGCTGTTGAGTTCCTTCCAGTAGCATTGTGCCTGATGAAGTTCATAGTTAACCCTACGTTGTCTGTGCTGGGCCAAATCAAAATGCAACATTTGAATTCTCCAGAATTTTGGATTTCAGCAATGTGGGCTGTATTATCATATAGTACTATCTGCTGTTTCTGCTCAGCTAATGGTTCCTAGCAATACTCTTGCTACTCACAGAATAACTAAAATCTAAGGAGGAAGAGAAAGGGGAAGAGAATGGAATGGGGGATGAGGAGATGAAAACAGAACTGGGCTAGTAGTCATAGTGGATCCCAGCATGGACTCTTACAAAGTGTTCCTTACATGCTGGTCTTCTGACAACTCATAAACCTGTTCTATCTCATTCCATCCAGACAATTTCCAAAACATCTGAATAAACACCTCTCTTATTAGGCAGGATGCATCAACTTAATTACAAGCAGGATGTCATATGACTCATGAACCAAACAATCATCTTTATAGAGTTCAAATACTTTCAAAGTAACTGTAAACAGTTTCCCATTCACCATGAATAAATAGAAGCTTTAATTCTATGTTTACTTACTGAGACAAATTCTTCTGTTTTATGTGTGTGCAATTCAGATGATGTCCATAGACTTGCACGCATATAACTGAGAACAGATTTTGGCCTACTTTTTAAAAATCAAAAAAGGGAGACACAATTCATTTAAATAGACTCATAGTTGCCACCATTTGAAAAAATGTAGGATATGCTTTTCCATATTCCCTCTAGCAACTGTAGGATATGAACATTATGGGCTGCAGCTAAACTTTTTCAAGCTCTTTTATCTTCCTTTTAAGCATTGTGTTACAATTCTAAATCCAATAATGAAAGAGATCTGGTTACTTTCTCTCCTTTACAAATTGTGTTATTTAATTGCTATAACTCCAGTCAATCATTATGGACTGACAGAACAATTTAGAATAAGGCTTACTTCTTAAATGCCTTACTTAGACAAAGCTCTCCCTGACTTCTTTAGAAGTTTTGCCTAGTTAAGTATGTCGTGGGCAGATGCTTTCCTTTGTGGAAGGAATTAATTGACACAAAACCAGGAAATCCAACATGAAATTGGCGAGCAGAGAAAATTTTACACTACAGCTAATGGATTTTAGGGAAAAGACTTGTACCAAGTAGGAGAGAATAAGAAACTGAACATAAAGAATGTTGATCTCCTGAGAAGTGGGTCCCTTTCAACTCATCATCTAAACAAAAAGGGACACCTTTGTCTTGCTCTGGCAATCTTTCCCAAATACTTAAGCTGAAATGCTAAATCAAAACTGGCTACATGAAAGATATTGTGAGACATTCAACCTACATTGGTTCCTGAAATCAAGATAAATGCTACTGAACAAAATGGAAAAGAAGTGTACAGCTGAAGAGTTGAGTTTATTGTAGCTGTGAATCCTATAACTTGAGATATGGACTGGGATCATTTTATATAACTAGATGTTTCTGGAGCAATGGGAGCTCAAATTATATCAGGAAATTTTATATAAAAAAGATTTAAATAGAGTTTGTTATGCAGTCCCCTGGGGAACACAGTAACATATATTTAAATTGTCTTTATTAACTTAATAGGAGCATATGCTCAAACAAAATTTATGATGTTGTGCATTTATTTCCTTGTTAAAAAACGAAGGCAACCAATATGAGCATATTGCAACAATATGCCATTTGACCTATATATTTATTCTAGGAGCAGATTAAGTCCTCTTTCCCTAGGAATGAGCATACTTGTATTGGTTAATACATGTGTGTGGATTATCAACACCAGGTGAATGTTTAGTGAGAAACCTTTCTGAATCTGGGTTAAATGTTATATTTTTATCAATTTTTTTCCTAACTAATGCTGCTATTATCTTTGTTTTGTTTATATTTCCAGAATTAAATAAATTAAATAATCTATTACTTATGGAGAAGATTTCCAGTTATAAAACTGATAAAATCTAAAAAAACTCAAATAAATTGAGAGTGTTCTCTAAAATAGATACCAAAATTCTACAGTGTACAATTTTTGCAGTGTTTAGAACCATTTACAGAGACAGTAAATAGGTGGGAAGATTTCCATTACTTTCTGGGGCACAGGTCTTCATGAGTGTTTAATACTTCATATAGCTCAAGGAAAAATATGTTTTTGAATAACAATAAAGCTATCTTTTACTCAAAAGAAGTAATAATAGGCCAAGCATAAAAATACAAAAATGAGGAAAAAAATAAGAAACTGAAAAGCCTGTACTTTTTTTTAAACTAAGGCTTCTGAAATAAGTAAAAATTCAAACACTAATTTTCTTCTGTAGAATAGAGTGAACTAAATTTGCCTTTCTAAAATAAAGGATATGTGTTAGGATTATTAGTCTTTGTATAGCTCTTCAGAAAGGGAAAGTACTTTTAAAAAAGATAAAATAACCTGTATAAAAGTTGAAAACTGTAAAAAGCTTTTCTCTGCCTTTCGGGGGTGGGGAGGACAAATACTCCCCACACTAGAAACCAATGAAAATCACAGCACTAATGTTTCCTATTGTGATATCAGTGGGTGTGTCTACACTTGTAAATTAAGTCAACTTAAGCTTGCTTAAGTCGACTTAATTTACCCTGCGTCTACACTACAGTTTCCTTAAGTCGACTTAAGCAAGTTGCTTAAGTCAACTTAAGGAAAATAAAGTCGACTTAATGAAAATTAAGTCAACTTTATTAAACCTCATTTTAATTCGACTTCAGGCTTAAGTCTACTTTTTCAAGTCAACTTAAGCCAGTGTAGACCTGGAGTAGCCCTAAGTCGACTTAAGCAAAGGCTGAGCCCCCTGGCAGTGGATCTGCCCTAGGTCCCCCTAGCCTCTAGAAGTCGACCTAGGCATCCAGTATGGACGCTCTAGGTCGACTTTGTAAGTTCCCCCCTAAGTCGACTTTAAATTTAGGTGTAGACATGCTAAGTCGACTTAACTAAGTCAACTTAAAGTCGACTCAGTTAAGTCAACTTAGCTAAAGTCGACCTAAATTTACAAGTGTAGACATAGCCAATGTTAGAGAGAATGTCAAAAATGTTCATTCATTGTCACTTCACTCTAGAGAGTTTATAAATAGCATTCTAATATTATATTCTCAAATATTTTTGGAATACTTTACTGTTTACTTCTTAAGGGGCTTAGCTGTTATTATTAATAGTAGCATCTAAGTACTCATTGTGATAATTTAATGTGTCCTGATGTGACTCTGCTTTTATACACTTAAATAGTCAGTGTTTATGTTTACTTATTTTTAAAATATGAAAGATAATGGCGATATGTGGAGAATACTGTAAATACAAAAGCACTTTGGATTTTTTTGTCAGGTTTAAGACTGGGTATGGAACAAGACACTTGGATGATGATCTCTGAGCAGGGAGAGAAACTCTATAAAATGATGTGTAAACATGGGAATCTAATCAAAGACAGGAAAAGAAAACTAACCACTTTCCCCAAATGCTTTCTGGGAAGGTAGGATATGCATTTTTATCATTTGGATTTTAACCACTAAGAAACATGTTTTAAATCTTGTATAGCATTATTTATAATTATAATTATTTATAATTAAGGTTGAAAGAAGCCTCCTATTATAGGCCCAATTTTCTTCCCTTCACTGAATTAACCAAAATTTAAATCAATCTGCCTGAAATTTCACAGGTATAATTTTATTCCAAGATAGAACTTTTCTGGAGGATAGATATAAATCAGCAAAGGCACACTGGAGGTACAAGGGTACATCAGATGAAGTGGTTTCACTTTTTGAACTTTGAACATTTTCCTAACTTATTTGATTTATTTTAACTTCAAAATGACTTAGCCTCCGAACCTCAAAATTGATTTATCCTTTTGGTCTTGATGCCTTTCAAGAACTTTTTGTTTATTTGTTTGTTTGGGGGGAAAGGTCAGGAATTATTAAATTTGTTGTATCTATAAATTAGGAGTCCTGTATGTTGGTTTTAAGAACTTTAGATAGCTCTGTTTGAGGTGAGCCTCTTGAGAGTGCCATATGACACAGATGGTATAATATGACATGTGAACTAGAGAAGGAGAAAGTAATGGTTATTCTTAAAAAAACAAACAAAAAAAGCCCCCCCCAAACCCCATAACATTAAAAATGAGCCCACGATAGAAAGTTCTGTTCCATCCTTTTCCTCCACTAACCCTAAGAAAGATTAACACTTTTATGAAACATTTACAGACATCATTGTGTTTCCACACAGGAACTTTGTGATATAGGTATTTATCATTGGCCTTCTTTTACAGAAGAGAAAACTAACCAATTGGGTATGATAAATGACTTGCCAAAGTCGTTCAGCTAATGAATGTAATAACCAAAGTTAAAGCTCAAGGGTGACATCCTGGCTCCAGTTGGAGCCAGTGGGGAAAATTGTCACTGGCATCAATGGGGCTAGGATTTCACCCGATCGGTCCTGATGTAAGTAGCATGGAATGAGAACACGATGCTCGTTTATGTAAATGACTTGGTCTATGATGTTCAAAAGTGTCCTAATTGTGGTTTCTCAAATTTTGGGTGCACAGTCTAAGGGTATGTCTACAGTAGAAAAGCTAAGTTGACTCTGTTAAGTCGACTTAACAAGGTCAACTTAAGTCGACTTAAAAAGTCGACATTGTTAAGTCATCTTAGAGAGTCCCTGGGACAAGGGAGCCACGTGCGGCTACCTGGGAAAAGTCAATCTAGGCCTGATCAGAAGGGACCTGCGGTTCCCTGGCAGAAGGGAGCCACGGCTTCCAGGGACAAGGGAGTCGCCGGGGCTTCCCGGAGAAAGGAGCCACCAGGGCTCCCTTGCCTGGGGAGCCGTGCACGGCTCCTTTCTGCCCAGTGTCTACGCTGGCTTTAGGTCGACTTAACGGGTCAACTTAAGCGTTAAGTTGACCTAAAGAATGGAAGTTATTAAGTCGACTTAAAGATGCCCTTAAGTTGACTTAATGAAAGCCCAATGTGGACGCGGCGTTCTGTAGGTGGACTTAAGTGTCCTTAAGTCGCCCTAACTTGCAAGTGTAGACATACCCTAAGATTGCTTAGGGCCCTACACTTAGCTCCAAGAAAATTGTTCATACTTACTAAAACTTCTCTAACAAATAAATATCAATATATTAGTTGTTATGAGAGTATCATGTGTCTGTTTTCACAAACCATTAGATATGCACAGTTACCGCAGTAATGTATCTAAAATGTTTGTTCTTATTGATGCCGTTATTTATTAGAGATGTTATAAAGAAACACACCTAAGGAAACTCCAGGTTAATTTCTTATTTAGTATAGCAATTAATTGTCAGAATGTTGTGAGCTACCAATGCACTCATGTAAATAGCTCATGTCTTGTTTGATTTGTTGCATAATGGAAAACAGTCTGTGGTGAAGGATATCGGAGTTAGTTTTGTGGTAAAATTAAAATAGGAAGAAAACATTATTTTTAAGAACATGATTTACTAAAGTAGCAGAGTCAGCCAGTATGTGATATAGTTTAGAGTTCAACCAGGAGTAATCTTTTAAAACTGTAGCTTGTGCAGTTATATGCCAAATATGGAGACTAGATTCAGTTATTAAACTGAAACAGGGATTTTAGCCTTGCTTAAGTGCAAATCTCAGTTCAAACTTAATTATCAAGCACTATCAACACTTCCATGCTATAGATATGCATATAGAGAGAGAAAGAGAGAACATGATGGTGTGATAGAATGCTTCTGTTGATAGCATTGGGGTGGTAACTCTAATCATAATGGGCGATGATATAAGTAAGCTATTTAAATGATCTCAAACAAGTCTTGATGAAATTTTTATACCACATCACATCATGTTTTATGTTAAAGGAAAACTATTTTAGAAATACAGCATTGTGAAATATTTTGACAGTTTGCATCCCTCCACCAATATAGCCAAGTTCACATGAATTCAATTGTAAAGGGATATATGAATCCATAAAAAGACTCTAAAATTGACTGAAAATAATTTTACTGGAAGGTCTAATATCAAGATCCTTTTTGGATAGAAACAACTTATGGGTTCTAGGAGCATTATGAGTTGTCCTTTCCTAACTTTATAGCAGCATAAAGTTCCTATTTCTAGTTGTGCAAGGTCATCAGATATGGGACCTTAAACCTTTCACTGGAGCATTAATCAATACTGCCAGTCCTGGGCAGGGAGTCAATGGAATGTTGGGAGGAAATTCTATATTTGGGGGAAATTTGTCTAAGTAGGCTTAAAAATATGAAGATTGTTCAGAGATCTACGAAATTGTTAGTGCCAGCACAGATGGATTAATGGGCAGAATGCAGTTGAAGGAGCCACAGGTGTATGGTGAATTTTGAATTTTATTTGTTGTCTGGTTCTGCAGCTTATCACATGGATATCCTCACCATATGTGTTGTTTGTTTGCAAGTTTGTTTATATAGGTGCAAACTATGTATATAATATATTACATACAAAAATATGTTAAAAGAACATCAAGGTTGTAAAGTCAAGCACTCAAATTTAGGAAATGCCAGATTAGTTTCCTGTGCAATCTTAATTAACTTTCCCCTTGTGCATAAGCATTATGCACAATTTCTTAATTACATGGTTACATACTATTTTAATGAGCAACTAAACAGTATTTTATTTTCTCCTCATTCTTCAATGTGGTTCCAGGCTGTATTTACTCCACATTATTTAAAACTACTCTGAAGACAGAATTATTAATTTTCTCCTCGGCTTTTTTATGATGCTTGTTGATATAGTATCTCTATGCACTTTGCAATGTCCATGGATTTATTTTCTTGCTCCCTGTGAGGTGAAGGAGTGCTACTCTTTTCATTTTAGAGATGGTGAACTGAGGTACAAAGAGATGATTAAGGTCAAAAGTTTCCACTAATTTTGGGTGCCCAATTCAAGATAACTGAAACCTAAGATTTCAGAATACTTGGCATTATATAGCACTTTATGTTCAAAGCACAACTCCCATTGACTTGTGGGCACATGACACTTCTGTAGGTCAGAACCTGGGGTCTCATGTTGGGCACAAAGAAAATGAGGGACACACAATTAGTGACCACATATGAAAAGTTTGGGTTATGTGAATTTACTAGCATCACACAGGAACTCCAGAAGGAAGGTTAGAATCCAGTTGTTCAAGGCTGCATTCAACTGTCTAAGTATTCTTTATCTTCCTGCAATCCCTACCTCATTCACTACATACCTTCCAATTTCTGCACAAATGAGCATGGGTCCTCTTGTATTAACTGAGATGGAATATAAGGACCCAAAGAAATAAAACTGTTAAGCCCACTCACTGTCCAACACTTAACAGTGTTAAACAAGGTTCCGAATTGGTATATGGAGACCTCAGCCTGCTAAGCACCATAGCAAGAAAACCATTAAAAATCCATTTTGATCTTTATTAAAGGTACAGAAAAGAAGGAAAAACAATTAAAGCATTTGAAATCTAAAGTATTAAGTAAGGCTTTCTTGCTACCAACATCCGTTGTTCTCTTTCTCTCTAGCTGGAGAAGAGAATCTCTAGAAGGAAGAATAGATTTTCTTTAACAGTCTCTTAGGTGGTATTATATATGTTAATAACAGTCTTTTGGGCACTTCCTAACTTTTGGAAGCTTGACTTTGCAACCTCAATAATATTCTTTTAATGTAGTTTTGGTGTGTGTTATTTCCTTGGTTACTAAAAAACATATATTCCATCATGTAGTATCACATTGACACCCACATGAATATCAGTAGGGTGAAACTTTGAGGTCTTCCACGTGGTCTTCTGCCACTTGACATACTGGAGTAATTGATGGATAGTAAATTGACATCCTCTAGATAACTTGAGAAGATATGACATGTACTTTCCAGATATTTGCTGACAGCAGAGGAATGATGAGACTCAGCAGCCTTGGGTTCCATTCCAGGTTTTGCAGGGGAATGTCCTTTACTGGGCACAGATTCTTTTGACCTGTATCCATCCCAGCACTGTCACTTCTCTAGCTTGACCTCTCATCCTAGTCCTGTTCTTCTTACTTATCCAGTACAGTATCAATTCTTCAAGCTTCTCATCCTAGCCCTAGTCTCCTTGCTCATTTATTCCTAGCCCCTGACTCATTGTCTCCTTCTCTAGCTGTTCCGTGTTGTCCCAAACCTGGCTCCTTACCTGATTTGTCTTTCCCCTCCCCCTGATGTGCAGTTGCCTACCATGTACCTAGCTACCCTGAGAGCTCCTGGTCCCAGCCTGTCTCCCTGGGCCGCCTTCTTCGCTTTTATATGGATATCTTTCTTCCACCATCTCCTTTCCCCTTGCTCCACTGGTTCCCAGTCCCATCTCCTTGCCTAGCCAGTCCCAGCCTCTCCCAACCAGCCTCCAGTTCCAGTTCTCCTCTCACCCCCAGACTCTCTATCCCTATTTCTCCCCACACCTCCCCCAGGTCTGTGTTTTGCCCCTATGCATTTGAATTAGGACATTTCCTCATCCACACTGCCTGGCTCAGCACGGTGGTCACTGCGAACACAGAAGAGGGAATCTTTCTCATCTCAGTTCTGAGGCCGACCCCAGAGCTGCAACTGCAGGGAAAAACCTGCTCTGACCCCTGTGTCTGAAGCTGGAACATGCTCAGTGCCAATGGAAGTTTTAGCTGTAAAGCACTAGCATGTCTTTACTGGGCATATCCAAACTGAGATATTTAAATGCTTATAACTTGGCCAAATTTGGGTGGATTTTCCCAGAGATGTCAAAAAATACCTTTCTCACACAAAGTACACCCTTCCTCTCCAGTCAAATTTCAAGTCCCCACTCTAAAGCAGAGGAGTACTAGTGGGTCTCAGAAAAAGGCCACCAATACTTTTTAAGATGGGCAAGACAACATATTTTTCTCTAATCTCATTGTCAGAACTATCTGAACTATTTTGGCTGAAATTTTCCAGAATAATTTATCCTGTGATACAGGACAGTACAGAAAATACAGAAAAATGTATCAGACATCTATCATGGAAAATTTCAGCCTGACAGTTAAAGCCTGGCAAAGTTATAATAACTGAAAACAGGGTCTTTACCATTAGAAGCATCATGCAACCTTAATAGTAGTTGTCATTACCAGCTCCACCAGTATTATACAGAAATTCACTCTAGAGTTTAAAGCACTAAAACAATATATGTTAATTTTTTTTGTATATGTGTTGTTTTGTTTTTTAATCTAGTGAGTTTGTGTCCTGGTTATTGGAAATTGGAGAGATACACAAATCTGAAGAAGGTGTTCATCTTGGTCAAGCTTTATTAGAGAATGGCATTATCCACCATGGTAATATATTTTATTTCAACATATGTACATATTTTCAAAGTAATTTAATTTTTGTATTTGCTGTTATTTTTAACATCTGTTTCTGATTAACATAAAACTGGGTCTGTCAATATTTAACATCTAAAGGTGAAGACCCTTATTGGATAATAGCTTGGGTGGGGAGCCCACTCGTACCTTCTACCAAGGGTTCATGGCCCTGCAAACTGTAAACAATTAGACTATCTGCCCCATAATTCAAAGCCAAACTTTCTTTCCTTCTCAGGGCCTCTTCTTAGGTACCAAACAGGCCTCTCTGGAGAATCTTTTTCCTTTGGTCTTTCTAACTCTAATTCTGGGTTCAAATATCTTCACTCTTGGGAGAAGATATCCATAGATCTCCTTTCTGGAGCTGTCAGGCTTCTGATTCTATTCTAGGGAATGTTTCTGTAGGTCTCCTCACTTTAGGTTGTCCTCCACATGAGCCAAGAATAGTCCTTTGTATATTACTATCATAAAACATTCAAAAATTTTAGTGAGGCACCAAAAAGTCATGAGATTAAAGAAAAACAATAAATGTAGAGTTCTTTTTAGTAGTCATCTGCTGCTGGAAACTTTAGGGTTCATGTTTTCAGTCTTCTTCTCTGCAGCCATGAGGGTTAGAGATTTCTTAAAAATTGAAAGTTGAAGAAATAACACATTCTTCTTCGAGTGATTGCTCCTGTCCATTCCATGATAGGTGTGTACGCGCCACGTGCACAGATCGCTGGAATTTTTTTCCCCTAGAGACCCCGTAGGGCCGGCTGTGGCGCCCCCTGGAATGGCGCCATAGCGGCGCTCTATATAACCAGCAGCCGGCCCTACCCTCCCCAGTTCCTTCTTACCGCCCTGATGGTCGCTGGAACATCAGCTAGCTTGCTAGCAGAGTACCCTAGATAGAGTAGCTTAGATCCGTTAATAGTAAGGTAGTTAGGTGGTTTTCTCGACGAGAGAGCCCCGGGGCTAGGGCATGCCAGGCTTCAAGGCGTGCGGGGCCTGCCGCAAGCCCATGCCCTTAGATGATCCGCACCAGTCGTGTCTGAGGTGTCTGGGAGAGTCCCACCTGCACGAGCAGTGCAAAATTTGCAGAGGGTTCCGTCCCAGAACCCAGAAGGAGAGGGAGCACAGACTGAAGCTCCTCCTGAGGAAGGAAGCTCTTCGTCTGGCGAGCGCAGGGGACCCTGACTCCAGTGCGGCACTGTCGGTGTGGAGCGCTCCTGCTTCCACAAGGGAGGCGCCGAGGCCTAAGGACTCCGCGAAGGAGCCGCAGCGCCGGCTCTCTCCATCAGCACCGAAGCCTACGGCACCGCCTCCACGGCACCGTTCCCTCTCCCCTGGTCCGGCGAAGAAGAAGAGGAGATCGGACAGAGGGAGATCCCCTGTCAGGTGAGACAAGCTTGGGACCCAGACGGTACCGAGTTCGGACCGATCGCTCCCGGAGCAGCAGACACCGGCACCGTTGACTCCGGCCCGGGAGAGGGTACCGTTGAGTCCGGAGTCCGTTACTTCGCTGACCAGAGCAATCCTGGAGGAGGATCTCCAGCTCCCCTCGACGCCAGAGACTTTTGAAGCAGTGTGGGAGCTCATCGAGCATACGGCACCATGCTCGGAAGAGACGCGCCCTCCGGCACTGAAGAGATTGGTGCTGTCGAAGGGAAAATCGGCACTGGTCCGTCTGGTCTCCCCGCAGCACCGTTCGCCGCAGGAGCGACCATACCGGGTACCTACTAGTCTGACCCACAAGGAGAGCCAAGCACCAGTGCATACTCCTCCCCCGTCTCGGCGCCGCTCCCCCATACTGCCAGTGGTGGTAGCAGCGGCAGGGGGCCCCGGTACTGCTCTCCTCCGGAGCGTCCGGAGCGAGATTCTTCGCGGCACCATCGGCCGACGGCACCGCAGGCCTCGGCACCGCAAAATGGCCGGTCCGCTTACTCGACGGTGTCCGGCACCGCCCCGCCTTGGTCACCCCGGAGCAGATTCTCCTCGGACTCTGAGGACAGTGCTAGCACTGCCAGGCAGAGCAGGAGCCGCTCCATGAGGAGAGGGGATAGCCGCTCACATTCCCAGACCCAGTGGGGTCCTCAGTGGCAGGCGCCCCAGCAGTGGCCGTTCTGGACCCCGTGGGCGTACCATCAAGCCCAGGGTCCAGCGTCAGACAGACCTCCCTCCTCTTTGTCATCTAGGCACCAACCTTCCTGCACAGCGAGTGCCCCGCCAGAGCTGGGAAGGGCGACTTGCCTGGACCCGGCCAAGGAAAGCCTCAGGAGCCCTACTCGGGTTGAGGCGGGCCCACAGGCCACGGGAGTGCAAGGCCCTCCTCCGGACCCCATTGGGGAGTCGTCGTCGTCACCCCCAGACGAGGCAGTGGCAGGGGCAAAACCGGCACCCATTCCTGATGACAGCAGGTCCCACCAGGAATTGCTCAGGAGGGTGGCAAAGAACATGGGCCTGCAAGCGGAGGAAATCGTGGAGGAGGCGGACCCCATGATTGACATTCTCCTCCCAGAAGGTCCGTCCAGGGTGGCCCTGCCCCTGATAAAGATGGTGCAGAATACCACCAAGGCACTGTGGCAAACCCCCGCCTTGATTCCCCCGACGGCCAAGAGGGTGGAGAAAAGTACTTCGTCCCAGCCAAGGGACACGAGCATTTCTACTCACACCCAGCTCCAAATTCATTGGTAGTCGAAGCGGCGAATGAAAAAGAGAGGCAAGGCCATCAAGGTCCAACCCCTAAGTCTAAGGACGCCAGGAAGATGGAGCTTTTTGGATGCAAGGTCTACTCCTCAGGGGAGCTCCAGCTGAGGATTGCCAACCAATAGGCAATCCTCAGCAGATACACTTTTAATTCCTGGGCGGCCCTGGACAAGCTGACAGACAGGCTGGACCAGGACTCGAGGTCCGAGCTGTCAGTAATGGTGAAGGAGGGCAAGGTGGTCTCCCGCGCCCTCCTTCAATCGGCCCTAGATGCGGCAGACACCATCACCATGCGAAGGAGCTCCTGGCTCCAGGCCTCGGGCCTCCCGGCGGAAGTCCAAGCCACTATCCAGGACTTCCCCTTCGAAGGCCCAGAGTTGTTTGCTCCTCAAACGGATTCCAGATTGCAGTCCCTCAAGGATCCGAGGGCTATAGTAAAATCTCTGGGCCTACACACTCCAGCGGCGCAGAGAAAGCCCTTTAAGCCGCAGCAGACAACCCGTTCATACCAGCGTTGTCAGGATTGGGACCGCAGGAGGGGTCGTAATGGGCGCAGGAGCAACTGCCGTCCATCGGAGCAGAACCAAGGCGGGCCGTGTCAGTCCTCCGGGTTGAAAAAGACCTTTTGAAGGTGCGATCGGGGACGACATACCAGACTCTGCCACAGATCCACCCCCCTCGCCCTTCACCAACAGGTTATCCCGGTTCCACCATGCTTGGGCACAAATTACATCGGATCAATGGGTGCTCCGCACGGTACAACATGGATATTCACTCCAGTTTTCTTCACCCTCCTCCCCATCCCGCTCCCCCCACCCTGTCCCTCTTCAGGGACCCCTCTCATGAACAACTGCTGGCCCAGGAGGTCCAGTCCCTCATGGACAAAGGGGTGGTAGAGGAGGTGCCTCAGGACCTGAGGGGGAAGGGATTTTACTCCCGGTACTTCCTTATCCCCAAGGCGAAGGGAGGCCTCCGTCCCATCCTGGACCTGCGGGGCCTGTACCGTTTTTTACGCAAGATCCGTTTTTGCATGGTCTCATTGGCCTCGATTATCCCCTCCCTGGATCCAGGAGATTGGTACGCCGCCCTCGATCTGCAGGACGCCTTTTTTCACATTGCGATAGCCCCATGCCACAGACGGTTTTTACGTTTCATGGTGGGTGAAAGACATTTTCAGTTCGCAGTCCTTCCATTCGGGCTAGCAGCGGCGCCCCGCATATTCACCAAGTGCCTGGCAGTGGTGGCGGCTTTTCTCAGGAAAGAGCGAGTTCAGGTCTTCCCATACCTGGACGATTGGCTAGTCAGGGGGCGCTCCTACGAGGAGGTGACCCACCATCTAGAAATCATCCAATGTGTGTTCAACCATCTCGGTCTGCTAATCAATCGGCAGAAGTCCACCTTTATACCAGCGCAAAGAATAGAATTCATAGGCGCGGTCCTGGACTCGTCAGCTGCAAAGGCAACTCTTCCTCAGTCACAATTCCAGGTGATCAGAGACAGCATAAGAGATTTTCAAAGGCACCCTCTGACATCAGCAAGAGCGTGCCTGAAATTGTTAGGTCACATGGCGGCTGTACATATGTGGTCAGGCATGCTCGGCTCCGTCTCTGTCCCCTGCAACTGTGGTTGGCATCAGTGTACCGCCCGGCCCGGGACGATCTGGACACTATTGTGGCCCCCCCACCGCGGATCCTGAAGGACCTCGACTGGTGGTGCCGCGAGGAGCACGTCTGTGCCGGGTTGCCCTTTCAGACCCCGGGTCCCTCGGTTCACCTAGTAACGGATACGTTGGACCTGGGCTGGGGAGCCCAGGTGGGTCAATTCAGGACCCAGGGCCGCTGGGAGGACGAGGAGCTCCAGTTCCACATAAATGTGAAGGAACTCAGGGCAGTTCGCTTGGCCTGTCAGGCCTTCAAGGACCACCTGAGGGGCAAGGTGGTCTCGATTCAGACAGACAATACAGCGACTGTGTTTTATATCAACAAACAAGGTGGACCCCGCTCCTCTCGCCTCTGCCGAGAAGCCCTCAGTCTCTGGGAGTTCTGCATTCTCCACTCAATCCTGCCGATAGCGTCGTACTTACCGGGGTCACAGAACACGTTGGCCGACGACCTAAGCAGAAAATTTATGACACACAAGTGGTCACTGAAACAGGAGATCCTAGAGGAGGTCTTCCGGAGGTGGGGCTATCCCCGACTGGACCTCTTCGCATTGGACTCCAACGCGAAGTGCACCCGCTTTTGCTCCTTCAGAGGTCGCAGCCCAGGCTCCATAGCGGATGCATTCGCAATCAAGTGGACGGAGCGGTTGAGCTATGCCTTTCCCCCAATGCCATTGGTGCACAAGGTGCTTCTAAAGATCAAACAAGAGAAGGCCACGGTAATTCTGGTGGCCCCGGCGTGGCCCCGGCAGCATTGGTACACGACCCTGTGGAACCTCTCAACCAAGGCCCCGATAGACTTGCCGTTGGTGCCAGACCTCTTGTCACAGGACAACGGCAGGCTCCGGCACCCGAACCTCCAGTCACTCCACCTCAAGTTGTGGTGTCTGAGTGGCTAGCACCAAGTGAGCAGCTATGCTCGGCGGAGGTTCAGGAGGTGCTACTCAATAGCAGAAGGCCCTCTACAAGGACTACATATAGCGCGAAATGGAAGAGGTTCGCTGCCTGGGCGGCAGACAAGGGGTTCACACCCGGATCAGCTTCAATCCCATGTATCCTGGACTATCTGTGGCATCTCAAGTCGTCGGGCTTAACGACGTCTTCGGTAAAGGTCCACCTGGCGGCCATCTCGGCCTTCCACAAGGGGGCAGGGCGGGGCACGGTCTTCTCAGCCCCCATGGTGAAACGGTTTGTTAAGGGTCTAGACAAGCTTTTTCCCCCACCCCGTCCGCCGGTGGCGCAATGGGACATGAATCTGGTCCTTGCTCGACTGACTAGCCCGCCCTTCGAGCCCCTAGCATCCTGCTCGTTGCTTTATATGTCTTGGAAAGTGGCCTTCCTAGTGGCCATCACGTCGGCCAGGAGGGTGTCAGAGTTGCGGGCCCTGACGGCGGAGCCCCCATACACTGTATTCCACAAGGACAAGGTGCAGTTGCGCCCACATCCAGCCTTCCGGCCAAAGGTGGTATCTCAATTCCACACCAACCAGGACATTTTTCTGCCTGTGTTTTACCCCAAGCCGCATTCCTCTGACAGGGAGCGCAGGTTACATACCTTAGATGTGCGTAGAGCCCTGGCATTCTACATTGACAGAAGGAAACCTTTCTGCAAGTCTACACAGTTGTTCGTGGCGGTGGTGGATAGAATGAAAGGGGAACCCATCTCATCGCAACGGCTTTCGGCATGGATAATGGCGTGCATCCGTGAATGCTACAGCCTGGCAAAGGTTCCCCCGCCCCCAATCAAAGCCTACTCGACAAGGGCGCAGGCTTCTTCAGCGGCCTTTCTGGGGGTTGTGCCGTTGGTGGACATCTGCAAGGCAGCCACTTGGTCTTCAGTCCATACCTTCGCGGCACACTATGCGATCACTCAGCACTCGAGAGAGTAGGTAGAGCGGTCCTGCTCTCGGCCAAGCTGTGATTCCGACCCTCCACCTGAGGTAAGGCTAGTGATTCACCTATCATGGAATGGACAGGAGCAATCACTTGAAGAAGAAGAAAAGGTTACTTACTTGTAACTGGTGTTCTTCGAGATGTGTTGCTCCTGGCCATTCCACTTCCCTCCCTCCATCCCTGCTCGGAATGGGAGCAAGAAGGAACTGGGGAGGGTAGGGCCGGCTGCTGGTTATATAGAGCGCCACTATGGCGCCACTCCAGGGGGCGCCACAGCCGGCCCTACGGGGTCTCTAGGGGAAAAAAATTCCAGTGATCTGTGCACGTGGCGCGTACACACCTATCATGGAATGGCCAGGAGCAACACATCTCGAAGAACACCAGTTACAAGTAAGTAACCTTTTCATTTTGAGAGTTATAAGAACCTCTTCCCTCAAAAAACCATGCAGGTTAGCAACACTGCCTTGGAATGCTCAGGAGGTTGCCACCTGACTCTGACATCTTCACCTCATTCTCAACTCAGTCTACTGATCCCTAGGGCTTATCTATACAGGGAAAAAGCCTGCAGTAACTGGTGCACACTAGCTATTCTGCATAAACTCCCTGTATGGACACTCTTACCACACACTAAGGATGCGTCTACACTTACAAATTTAATCTGCGTCTACACTACATTTTCCTTAAGTCGACTTAAGCTGCAGCTTAAGTTGATTTAAGGAAAATTAAAGTTGACTTTATAAAACCTAGTATAAAGTCGACTTTACTGGCTAAGTCGACTTTATTAAGTTGACTTAGCCAGTGTAGACGTGGATTAGCTCTAAATTGACTTTAAGTCGACTTAAAGGACTCCAGGGCTCCCCTACTGCCCTCCCTTCCAGGGTGGCTGGCACAGGCAGAGCCTGGCATGCCCCCCCCACAGGGCAGGACAGAGCCCTGCCCACCCTGCTCCTATGCCCTGTCCCTGTCCTGCTCAGCTCCGATTGTACCCAGTACAATGAGGCAAATGCTGAGCCCCCTGCACTTGGCAAGGGGAGCCCCCCCTGCCACTGTGGACCAGTCCCAGGTCCATCTAGCCCCTACAAGTCGACTTAGGCATCCAGTGTGGATGCTCTAAATCAATTTGGCAGGGTCTCCTTTAAGTCGACTTAATTTTTGAGTGTAGACATGCTAAGTTGACTTATTTGGCCAAGTGTAGACATAGCCTAAGAGTGGCTTTGTGCACATTAGTGTAATACACTTGAGGAGTCTACTAAAATAAACTGCCTGAGGACACTCTTAAATGCATGAAGTGTCCACAAGGGGAGTTAAGTGCTATATAAGTGTTTACAGTGCCCATATCTCAACAGTGTAGTTCTGATTCAGTCTGACTTTGGATCTTATCAGATTGCCTGCCAAGTATTATAGGTGGAACTGGGACAGCTATAGGTAAAGTCATCTAACATTTTCCATTATAAAACTCTGATTCAGTTACTTATTGCTTTTCCAAATCTTAATTGTTCAGGCTAATGTTTTCCGTGCTAGGTGACTTTCTCAAGTGGATTTTTTTTTTAAAATTATTTTTTGAAAATTGTATCCAAAATATGGTTCATGTTGCAGAAAGCGGTTAGGGGAAAATGCATTGTTTTGCCCATGTTAAATTTTTTTTACAACTGTGTCATAGGAAACTCTATCACCTCACTGCTTTGGAACAGGGAGTTGAAATTTGGCAGAGGTGTGGCCTTTGGATCAGAGGTATGCTTTTTGCCATCCCCATGAAAAACTACCCAAATTTGGCCAAGTTATAAGCCTCCAAAAAATCAGTTTGCACATGCTCAGTTTGTACATACTCTGGGCATGCTCCATCCCACCACAGCCAACCAGAATGTGCATGTGCTATCCCCACAGAGCAATGTACCATGCCCCGCCCTGGACTGTAAGGGCTGAATAGGACTTTTCCTGTAATTTTTCCTCCTAGTAGCCAGTGGCTGCAGTGTGACCAACATGAGAACTAAGGACAGGAAGACTTTCTGTGTTCTCAAAAGCCCCCTTCCCCACTGCTACCCTGCTGGCTCCCAGTCAGGGTGGAGGAGAATAAAAATTAAATGCAGTGGAGTGAGGTGCAAAAGGCTTGGTTAAGGTGGAGGGACATGAAGAACAGAGGAGCATATAGAAATAGGTACTCAGGTGGCAGGATGGGGCACAGAGATCAGGGACAGGTGCCAGGGGAGGGAGATTAAAGCAGAGGGTGGCAGACAGGCTGAAGAGAATGGTTCAGAAGGGTGCACACTTCCCTTCAGAATCTGGAACTGAACCCAGGATTCCTGAGTTTCAACATGCCTCTGATGTCAGCAAATACCTGAGAAACCCACTGAAAAGGTTTATTTATTTCTCATCCATACCTAGTTGTTGGTCCACATGGAAGACAACAACCTACTAAGACCTTTTACTCTAATAAGTGAAGTGGTAGGGGTTTGTGGTGGTGTTGTAAAAGTCCCAATCCTGTTTGTCACCGGTATTAGGATTAAAATCCCTTCCCCACCCCCAAGTAGAAAGATCACATGATTCAGTCCCAATCGCGATTGACCAGAGAATTTCTCAAATTCTCTGTAATTGGTGTCGGTCCCTCTATCTTCAGTATATTGAGGAGAACCATTTTACAGCAGTGCTGTATCAGCCATCACCTCCTCTGGGAGTTACCAATTCCCCCTATTAGTTTTGTACCTATTCTTTTTTCATAATGCTGCTCTTCCTTGTTCAAATTGGGCCACTTCTTTCTCTCCTGCTCCCTCAGGGTGGTTTTTATCTTCCCTCCTCCTCTCGATACCAGTCGTCTTTGAGTGCTTGCTCATGTTCATTCCCAATTAGGTGTGTATGCGCCTCAGACTCAAAGGTCAGAAGGGACCAATATGATCATCTAGTCTGACCTCCCACACAATGCAGGCCACAAAACCTCACCCACCCACTCCTGTAATGAACCTCTAACCTATGACTGAGTTATTAAAGTCTTCAAATCATGATTTAAAGACTTTAAAATACAGAGAATACATGCACCAGTGTCAGAAATTTTTTCCCTGGTGGTACCCGTAGGGCTGACACTAGCATCCTTTGTAGCAGCAGCGTGTCTATGTACTTGTATATGGAAGACAGCTGGCCTCCCTCCCTCTCTATTCCTTCTTACTGCCTTGGATGATGCTAAAACTTTCCCTTGCTTCTGCAAGTCCTTTGTCAACCTACTTATTATCAAGTGTATATAGTTAGTCTTCATTGTTCATTGTTAGAGTTAGTTTTATTTTACATTTGACCCAGGGACGGGGAATCCCCAGTCCTTAAGTTTTAAAACCTAAGCTTCAGCAAGAAGCCGATGTCACTGAATGACCCACACCAGAGCTAACAGGGGCTAACAATCAAACTCAGCCATCCTGAAGGAATCAGCGCTCAGACCAGCATCAGAACTGAGGTTGGATTCAGTGCCAAGCACTTCACCGTTGGTACAGAGCACCGTCGTCTTCCCAACACCATTCAACATCTCTGGTACTGAAGAAATGGCCAAAGAAGGCCCACACTGAACAGGGCTGCTCACCAGTGTCGAAGTTGGTTAAGAAGAACATGGGGGCTTCAGTGAGACCCACGTCAGGTTACTCATCACCTCCCAGGTCCTGAAAGGATCTCTGCATGTATGGGTGTCAAGTCTTGTCCCTGACTTGCCACCGACTCCAGGAAGTGGTAAGGGTCCCCAGCACCTAATAATGCCCACTCCACCTGAAATGTTGAGGTGTTCCAGGCAATGAAGAACCTCCTGGTGATCCTGGTGCCACTGACACCCAGGGGAGGAAGGCCTCTGCATCAAGAGCTGTCTCCTAATTCAGGGGCTACTCATTCAAGGGGAAAACCTGTGTTGAGACTGCCTCAGCATTCCCTATCACCAAGATGTTCCAGTGAGCCAACAGCCATTGGACCTACAATGCCAGCCCCCAGAATCTTCCCACCAAAGGTTGGGATCGTGTCTCTGGTCTCCTGATGCTAGGCACCAATCCCTAGAATGTTGCCAATCCCCGAGATCTCAGCACCAATCCATGGACTCCTGACGCATATCTCCAGACTCCTGGCACCATTTGTAAAGTCCTTATAGAAAACCAAAGGGTAAAACATGGTTGTAGGACACCAGGCACTCAGGCTTCCGGCACCGCTCCCCAGCACTGGAGCACCAGTATGCACGATGCAGCAAAGAGGGGCAATCAGAGTGGTTCCTCTGATTTGGAGGAAAAGACATGGCTCTTCCTAGAGGATAGTTTTTGAGCCAGATGGCTAGTTTCCCCATGATGCCATCCATGGGGGTCTATGAACTCTTGCCCATCTCTGGGGATACTGTTGGTAAGTCACCTAATTGAGAATGGACATAAGTAAGCACTCGAAGAAGAGAGAACCGTTACTTACCTTCTAACTGTTTTTCAAGATGTGTTGCTCAGACCTATTCCACAACCCGTCCTCCTTCCACTCAGTTGGAGTTCTGGCAAGAAGGAACTGAAAGGGGGAGAGGCCAATGGCACCCTGTATACAGGTGCATATGCATGCTGCTGCAGAGAGTGGTTGTACTTCTCAGGGAATAATTTATGACAACAGTGCATATGGCGGCATGTGCGCATGTGCGCACACACACACACCCCACTCCTAATCGGGAATGAAAATGAGCAACAAATCTTGAAGAACAAACGTTACAGGTAAGTAACTGTTCTGTCTCTCCTCCTGTCGACCATCCTACCACTCTAAGGTCTAGTGCAGGGGCCTCAGACATGTGGCCCGTGGGCCAAACCTCTTCCATGCAGCTCACAACTGTACTCAGTAGGACTACACTCTCTCCCTAACACACACACAGAGAGAGAGGTATCACTCCACAATGCTGTGAGTGTCCGGTCTTGCAACATCATGGAGCGCTGGGTGCACAAGACTGTGCACTGTGAGACTCCACTCTCTCCCTAACAGAGATGCTGTGAGAGTGCTGTTGTATTATGATTTATGTTATGTATGGCCCGCTTGAAGTACATTTAAGTCAAATCTGGCCCACTCTAGCAATTGAGTTTGACACCCCGGGACTAGTGCATTTCATGGTCAGGATTCCTGGGTTTTATTGCCAGCTCTATTTCTGACTCACTGGATAGCTCAGAGTAGATCATTCACCTTGTCTATGCCCCATTTTATAGATAAATAGAGATAAAAAACAATTCATGTCTGGATCTTTCCAAATGCATTTTAACGGACCAATCAAGCAAAATGCATTGTCCTCCTTCCACTGTCCAGGAAACTAAACTGTTGTGTGCCACAGAGAATGAAGAGGAGAGACTTGAGTGTTACTGATGACTTAGGGCCCTGCAATGGCAGGGAACTGAGCAAGTGGAATATGTCTAGGTAAGCCTAACAAGTGTTCCTGCTTACTGCTGCAGAAGGTGAGAAGCCCCAAGGTCTCTGCCAATCTGATCTGGGGGAAGAATCCTTCCTGACCCTAAATCTGGCATTCAGTTTGACCTTGAGCATGTGAGCAAGAACCAGCCAGTCAAGCATCTGGGAAGAAAGATAGCTTAATCACCTCAGAGAATCAGTCCACCTCTTCTGCCATGATGCTTCAGAGGAAGACAGTAAAACCCTACACTGCATCTTGCCAATTGTGTATCAGAGAGAAAAAAATCCCTTACTAATTCTGCAGGTGACCATCTGAAGTGCTGTATCGTGACATATGGTAATAGTCATTGATTTAATGCTTAATCACACATTCTCAACTTGTGTGGGCAATGAAGAGCTTTCTATAGTTTCCAGTGCCTAGAAGCAAAGGATGTGGTAGGAAACAGAGGGTTGTGATGTCGTTTCCAAGTACTAAAGGCAAGGATGCAGGACAGTGATCAGATTAATATAAATCATGGCGATAGTGCCTTGAATGTGTTCTGTGCTTAGACAACATAAATTTGAAATGTCACAGCCCTGAAGAGCTCATAAACTAAATAAGACAAGAGAGACAAGCAGTAAAATTCCATCTGATCTTTGCTCCATGGTATCAGAGGGAAACACATTCAATGCACTGTCCTTGCTGAGTCTGTGGGGCATGGCTGATGGGCTCTGATTTTTCTCTCTCTCTCCCTGTCTAGGCTGAGAATGATTATGCACAGATAGATATGTGGAAAAAATACAATATTTTAATAAAAGTACTAAGTTCTTCTGAAGGACTGACTGTGCTTGTCTCTTTATCATTCTGAATCCCAGGACAGGAGAGATGGCAATTGAAAGGTAGTCCCTTTTCCCAGTAAGATATCCCAAGGCTGCCATCACCAGCACCCTCTTAAAATTGCTCCTGCCCAAGGATATTGCTTCATTTCTGCTGATTTCTCCCCTAGTCTTGCTTCTGCTTAGAATTGGTGGGGATGTTTAGCGAGTTCTTATTATTTTCTTTACAACAAGTATTTTCTATTTCTGTTAGAGGGAATATCATAAAGTCCTGGGCAGTAGGGACAGAAGCAATCACATACACCATCATTTTATTCTTTTAAGAAAAACTTTGGGCCAAGACATCTGAGATATGGGGAAAAATGGCTCCTGAATGGGAAGGTAAATGGAACAAGGGGCTCTCCAACCTATGGTCTTCCTTTGTCCAATTTTCTAGGTTTATTCAGACTCCATGTCACTTGTTTTCTCTCCACTTCCACACCTCTCTCACCAGAGACCTAACTAACCAACACTCCTGGACTCCACCACTCATGAATTCAACAGGGATCTTAAATTTGAACTTGGATTTGCCAATAAAAATTCACTAGTGCTATTATCTGTAGAGAGCTGAACCAAAACCCCAGAACCAGCATCCTATCCCCTTGGGATATCAGAAATCTGAATCCGGATCAGAATTCTTTACCCGGACCCCATCTCTGATAGTGCCCCATTGCTCAGTGTGGGTTCAGGGAGATCCTCAAGCCTCTTCTTTCATCTTCACACACTGAGAGAGGAAGTGAGACCAGGAGAGCTGGACAGTCACTTTCATTAGTCCTTTCTAAGTCCATTCAAGAGGCACTCGCTGTACTTTCCTAATAGGAGATCATGTGCTTTAATGGTAGTCCCCATTTACTTGCTATATCATTCTGTCTCCATCCATAGTGTTATAGTAGGAGAAAGGCTTATTGATTGCCCCCTCCATAGCCCAGCCTGACACTGTGATATGGGGGGCAAGGACTGGTCCTGATTGAACTCATCCGAGGCAGATGATGTCATCAACATTGTCACATGCAATTGATGAGTTCAGCCCTCTGAACAATGAGATCTTTGCATTTTGAGTGACTTCACCATCAAAGACCTAGCCTTGCTTCTCTAAAAAGTTTGATACTAGGAAATAGTTTGTGGTATCTCTGTTTCTGAGCAATGGCTCCTTATTATTGATTTGAATATTGCATGTTTTAGGATAAGGGCTAAATTCCCCTTGGCAAAGGAGGTATTGGCTGTCATTAGTAGGGGTCCTACATATTCTGCACTGTTCTTCACTATCCAGAGGAGCAGGGGTCAGAGTAATAGATGGTGGCTCTAATTGTCATTACTGCCTTCATGATTAGTACTATCCCAAATTCCTGGCAGCAGGATGTTGTTTCCAGCCAAAGCCTTGTTTTGTTGGGGGTGGTGGCTCTTGAGACCATTCCAGTTGTAGATGATCTTCTCTGTGAATTATACTGATTTCTCACAACAAGAGGTTCTGGATAGTGGGATTGAGAAGGAAAAATTAGGGTTTACAGTGTGATTTAGGAAATTAGAAGTTACAGTCTGGAAAAGTTCTGCAAGGTGTGTCTTTCTTGCCACAATTTCTGAGCGAGTAAACAGGAGTGGATTTTATAAAGTTGGCAAATGTTGTCTGGATCATTTTTTCATTGGGCCCTTCCCAGCCTTTCACAGGGGGACAAATCTTCAGCCCTGGCACTTCTGCAGCACAGAGCCTGCCAAGGCTACATGGGCCAGCTGTACTGTACAGTTGTGGAAGCTTCCATTTTGTGTGAGGAGTGTACATGGCTAGCAATATGCATGGCGACTCCCTAATTATTTTTACATGGCTTGTCAAAGTGCTGCTTAGCCTTGGTGCCTGTTGGATTAATTGCTGCTCCTGGGCACCCAAGAAACAGCAGTTCAATTAAATGCTTTTTTTCTTTATCTTCCATTTAATAATGATCAAGAAAATCTGAGAGCTTCAGGTGACATAGTTCTTTGCTGCTACTATTTTAGTATCCTTAACTGATATGGAAAAATGAGGCCATGATGATAGTGGGCTATGGGTATTCTGAACACTTGTAGAATAGGAGGAGACAAATTCAGGTTATTCATCTCTCTTCATATAGTTTTTCACATTTTAATGTGAATGATCTATAATATACTGTTTTCTTCAATAATCATTCAAGATGTCAGACTGTAGTATGTTTACTACAAATGTAGAACTTTTGTCAGTAGAAAGATTTTGGTGCCAACAATTTTTCTACTGATCTTTCAAATTATATCCAAAATAGGTACCCTCAACGCAGAATTAAATGAATGCTATGTGATTTCATGATGGAAAAAGTATTATATTTGAGCGTGGAAGTTTGAGTCAGACATACTGCTTTCATTAGTGTGTGGATCCAGCTGTGTTTCAATGAAAATAGAATTCTTAAAATAAAGTTGAATGAACCATCTGTTTTCAAAGAGAGAGTTGGCTGTTACGCACATTACAAATGTTGTACAGGGTTTGCTAGACTCAGATAGTCAATGTGCTGCCCATTTATTTTCACTGTGCGGGCATTATTTTTAGACCCTCACTGTGCTGAACATTGTTTTCCTAGTGGATGTGTGAACTCTGGGGTAATGGAAAGGTTTTTTTGTTTTTTTCTTTTTCCCTCCCAATCTTCTTCAAAGGAGAAATTCATTTGCTAAACCCACCTAGAAACATTGTTTTTGACATTTGAGAGGAATCATTATCATCATTTAGTGGGTTGAACTGTCTTAATTGATCAATTATCCCTGCTGATTATCAAAGCAAGTTCCCTTTCAACATAATACAGAGCCTTGTGTTCACCAAAATACCCTGAAGGTTAGCTAATTTACTTAAATAAATATTAGGATCGTGCAAGACACTCTGGAACAGAGAAGAACTAGATCAAATATTGTGCTGTAATTTGCATCACACATTTTTTTCCTTAAGTTTTGTTAACTTCCTTTGATTTTATTTTCCCCATTCTTCTCGCAACTCCAAGTTCCATTCATGTCTGATAGCAAGATCTAGTGGAATGAAAGCCTGTTTTGATATTTCCAGCCTGTTTTGCAAACTCAAGAGATTTTGGACAATTTGGATAAGCATCTTTGGGGTGTTTATCCATATTTCTGTACTATCATTACTAAATAACCTGGCAAACTGATACCTTAGATGGGTTCTTGTTTGTCATTCTGACTTGAATAAGTTCAATTTTGTATGTGTAATTCTCTTTGACATCAGTGGAAGTTCTATGTGTGGAAGAACTACAGCGCTGGATACATCTATATATTCGATTAACCTTGATTAAAGAACAAACCAAGACGCCAATATAAGGAAAATAAAGATTCCTACTGCTGAGTTTGAGTTCAGGTTGTTACATTTAGAAATGATAATTGCAAGATTAGATTTTTAACTATTAGATACATGAGATGTATAGAGTAAATTTTGCCATTGTTTAGATAAAACTTCCATTAAGGATAATGTTAATTTTACCTGGTTAAAGACTCATTAAGAACTTCAGGAATTGACCCTCGAGTTTTATGCAAGTGTAATTATACAGGATGATCCCCAGTGTTCTTAAACATCGTTGTAAAAGAGAATTGGCACTGATAATGGTATGCTTCCTAGTGCTCTTCTACTAGCTAGTAACATATTCTTGTTTGGCCCCATTACCAAAGTGTTGGAGCACCTTGTGATTGGTATTTTGATTCTTAAGACATCCCTATGAGGTAGGGAAGTACTGCTGTCCCCATTTTATGGATGGGTACTGAGGCACAGAGAGATTAAGTGATGTGCGCAAGGTAATAAGTAAGTCTGTGTCCCAGTTCACAGGTTAATATGCACTGGGCTATCCTTCTTTTGAATGGAACAGTCTAGCTTTTATTGTTTAGAAATTTAAGATGAGGGTCTCTTTTGCAAGTGTGTTAACTTCAGTGGGAATATTGCCAAAGTAAAGAATGCAGGAAGTACTCCATAAATCTCATGCATATGACTATTTAAAAAACCCATTAGCCTTCTGGCGCTCTTGGGTGTATAGAGACTGTGCTCCTGATGCTTTTTGGGGGGTGTCGTTTGCTCCCCTGCACAAGACTGGTCATCTCTGCTGGCTAGTGTGGAATGGGTGCAAGTAGAATATGGCTCAACTTCTCACCTATGCCTTCCACCTGCTCTGAGCTGCTGTGCACCTTTGGGACAGTGTTGGGACAGAGCAGTCCTTGTGGCTCCTAAGAGTGCAGGCCCTGCCATTCCAACTGGCTTTTTATGGGCCATGTAAGTAGGAAAGGCATCTTACGTTCCTGTCTGGCTCTCTGTGCATCAGCATGAGGGCTAGAAACAATCTGGCCCTAAGCAAATCAATCTACAACATTTGTTTTTCCATGTATTTTTGCTATTTAAAAAAATCTTGATATTTGCTTGTTAAGTGACCTTTTCCACCTTAAATAATAGCAACATATTTGTAATTATAGAGCCATCATGTGTCTTTATTACTGAGAGTATTTGGGGTTTTCTTATAGGGAATTACTTTGTTTGTCCCCTTAATTAATCTCCTGCCTATGTAGAATGTTGGAATTCTCTGGCTAACATTTCATGATCATTTTTGCTTTAGTTACAGATAAGCACCAATTCAAACCTGAACACATGCTCTACAGATTCCGTTATGATGATGGAACATACTACCCAAGAAGTGAAATGCAGGATGTGATTTCCAAGGTACAGAACTGCTCTTATCAGTTAAAATGGATCAAATACAGAGGTCCCAGTTAAAAATCATGCAAAAAGTATCTTGTTAGAAATAACTCTGTCCCTGGACATCTGTCTACATCTCACAATAATATGACTCAGAGTTAAATATTGTGGCAGACTAAGCACTCTCAGTCCCTGTGGGTCCTGTGCTTCATCTAGTGGCAGCCAGCTGAGGCACAGTTCTCCCACCTCCAAACACCCAGCGCTATGGATCCTCAGCCCCTACCCTGGGGCTGGGTCTCCGCCCCACAGGCTGCTGGGCCTGAGGCCCATCTGGGCAAACTTGCCCTGACTGCCTGTACCTCCTAAGTGCTGTTAGTAACAGCTACTGGTCAGCACTCTTCTTCGTTCTGTTCTCCTCCACACACCAAATTCTGCTCCTACCTCCACCACCAAACACCACCCAAACTCCCTGGTCACCTGGCTGCAACAGGGGCCTTTTAAACTGCTACTCGTAATTGGCGTCAGCTACTCCAACTGACTCGGGTGCCTTAATTGGAGTCAGGTGCCTTAATTGGTTCAAAGCAGCCTCGCCTCAGCTACCCTGGGAACCGGGCTTTGCTAAGTCTAGGGCTAACATATCTACCCTCCAGCACCTTTCTGTAGCCCTCTGGTCTGACTCCATTTTAATATGTATACCTGTAGGCACGTTTTGGCTCTTGGCTTATTGCAAATTATATTTTGAATATAGAAACTGAGAAATAATGTTCCATAGAATTATTTTATTCAGGAGATATCTACATTACACAAATATAAAGCATATACTGCCCACCTTTTTGAATGAATAAAATAGAAACAACATTTTACTGTATTTTTCAATACACTTATATTCAGTGAGAAAAACCAGTATGGGAGTATAGACTGGGATTTCTTTTTGTCTATATCTGAGTGACTTCTGATATTCCTGTTGTGTGTGAAGCATATATTAGCTTATCAAAGGTCACCTGATGTTTCAGTGGAGTTATGCAGGTGGTATGATAGCCACCCTGACTGTCACCAGAATAAAAGAAAGTCAACAGAATAATCTTTAGACCCCTTGATGTTCCTAAAATTGTGGTCCTTATCCAGTAGAAACTAGGGCTGTTTTGCCACTGTAGTGTATGCTATTTTGTTAAATCGGTTTATGAATAGTTATGTGCTTTTAAAAAGGATTTTGTGATTAAAGCATTAGAAACTAAATATATGTGTGACTATTAAAAGTTTTAAAACTTTTGAACCACTTTACATCTAATTTTTATTTTGACTTGCTTGCTGATACAGTGGGTCATATTTAACTTGATTTTCTGGCAATAAGCATAAATACATTTCACTTTTCTCCTCTCTAATAACTCAGCTTGTTAGGAATCGCCATTTGCACAGAAAGTCTGCTTTTCTGGGAAATTTTAATCCATAAATTTCTTTTAAATTAGTGTATCTAAAACAATCTTTTAGTGCTGTACTAAACTTAATCTTCTTTATATAACTCTCAGATTTATAAGATTAATTAGATAAGCCTATGATAATTTAGCCACAAATATTATTTTTTCTTGTTTCCTGGAGGTTTTTTAAACTTCAGAAATAGCTTCAGTGCATGAAAACTTATCTATGAAAGGAATGTCCACTTTTTGACATTTTTAAAATACAAGTTAAGTGCATTATTTTGAATTGATAGATTTTGTCAGAATAGGCATTGAATGGTATTTGCTTCCATGTAAATATGGATTTAAACATATCTATCTCTTTAACAGGGTGTAAGACTGTACTGTCGTCTTCATAGTCTGTTTACTCCAGTGATAAGGTGAGTCCAGTTGTGAAGTTCTTTGACTTAATTTAGAACAAATGTATGCCCCTGTATGCTGTAGATACTATATACAAACACAGAGCCAACTCCTAACCTGTATTTCAAGGGATGTGTTAATGGGGAAGAAATTGTAGAGAGAGTACCCCCAAAACCCAAAGTGGCAGGTAGGATTCTAACCTAGCACTTAAAAGTACTGGATGCTGTCCCAAGCTGGCTTGTATAGACAATGCCCCACATGTCACATTCATGGAGTAAGCAGGGATCAGGTTTGTCAGGACGGTTTACTCAGGCTTCTGGAAAAATCTAGTTTATATTGGGTATACTCAGAGGCTTACCGTACTGTAGTGCAGTCATATTCGTGCTAGCACTATATATCTCACTTGGAGAGTCACTCCCATACTTGTAACACGATGCCTATCCTTACACCCAGGGAATATGCTTGGCTACCTAGTGACAAATCCAGCCCTCCTCCCCACTCCTATCTACACTCTAGGCTTTGACTTGCTCCATCTAAGGAGTTGAGACCTCAGGGCAGCTTCTGCAGCTCTATTTTTAAGGTACAGAAAACTATTAAAAAAGAAAACCGATTGATCATGCTTGTGTCAATTTGTGTATAAAACAGGATTTTTTTCCTTTTTTTTTAAAACAGGGATAAAGATTATCATCTGAGGACCTATAAATCTGTAGTCATGGCTAACAAACTGATAGACTGGCTGATTGCACAGGCAAGTGTATCCTTGGGTTGATTTACTTTGCTGCATTATACATTTAACTTCCTAACATGGAAGTTGTAATTTACTGTTGTAAATTGTTGTAAGTTGTACAGAAGAAAATGAAAATACTTTGTCTAAAAGTTCTAATTATTAGAACAGAATCAATGTAAATATTGTATTGATTCTGTAAAACAGCAAAAATCAGCTGTCCATGGCCATATGCTGAGCTTCCTGCGTTGCACATTGATCTTTTAATTTTTCATGCAGCTTAGCATTCTGATTCTTTCAAAATGCTAGCACTTTGTATAATAATATGTACAGAGTTAAAATGCATACTGTGTGAAACTGCAAATTACTGACTTAATGGTCAAAAGGAAGTGGCAGGGAGAAGTTTTTGGTTTGTATTGGAAGACAATAGGAATAACTTTTTGTTAAATTCAGTTGTACAAATATTTTCCTAATTTTGCTACTTTTCTGCGGTCTGATTCTGCTCTCCCATTATGTAGGCGCTGCAGAATGTGAAAAGAACTTTGAGTGTTTTCTTTGGGAATAATATGACAGAGCAGATTTAAGAATTGTTCCTTTTCATTGCTGGGGGTCCTTGTCATATATCTTGGAACAGAATAGGGCCTGATACTCATACAGTTTATAAATAACAGGTAACATTGTTCTTTGTGTAGGTTTAAATATAGATGTCAACAAAGATGTTCACAAAGATGATGAAAGAGCATTGAAAATAAAATAGACAATGTATTGAATAAAGAAGATAGTTTGTGAAAATAAGTCTTAGAAAAAGTTACAAAAAATGAGGATCTCTTATGAGCTTTTGTTTAGAAGATTGTCAATAAATATTCAGTGTATATAGGCAATGGATATTAACAAAAAGATTCAATTATTTATAGGAAAATATTTTGGATAAAAATAATAATCTCTGAGATGATGGAAAACGTGTGTGTTGTCAACTAGGAGCACAATCTGCCCATGATCATTGTGTAGAGTTCTCCACTATTCCAGTGTGATTTCTGTGCATGATATGAAGGAAAATAGGTTCAGTTTTTCTGAATTACTACTTATTCTTATGTTCTTAGATGACTAAAGAAGGATATGATACAGGTCTATAAAATCATGAATGTTGTGGATAAAATTAAAGAAAAAAATGTTATCCAGCCCTTCACATACCTCAAGCATTCAGAGGTCACCCAATGAAATTAATAGGAAGCAAGCTTAAAACAAAAATAAGGAAGTACTCCATGCCACACCCAGTCAACCTGTGGAACTCATTGCCAGGGGATGTTGTAAAGACCGAAAGCTTAATTTGTTTAAAAAAAAGAGTTAGGTAAGTTCACAAAGGATAGGTCTTTCAATGGCCATTAGCCAAGATAGTCAGAGATACAACCCTATGCTCTGGATATCCCTAAACTCCTGACTTCTAGAATCTGGGAATGAACAGCAGGGGATGGAGCCAACTATAATTGTCCTGTTCTGTTTATTTTTTCTGAAACATCTGGCATTGGCCACTGCCAGAAGACTAGATGCTAGGTTAAAAGGACCATTGGTCTAACGACCCATTATGACCATTCATATGTTCTTATGCTCTTATGTTACATAGTGCTTATTCTGGTTTAACAGGGAGATTGTCGGAGCAGAGAAGAAGCAATGATCTTTGGTGTAGGACTTTGTGACAATGGGTTTATGCACCATGGTAAGTAAATTCTGTACAAGCTAAAAGTCACATTTTGTTGAATTCCTTCTGCATAACAGGAAAATGGTAAAGGGACCTCCCCAAGAGATTAGAAAAGGGTGATGGCTAGGTCAAAGTAAATGATTTCACTGTGTACCTGAAAACAGGGAGTTGTCTAGAACTTTAAAAAACAAATATTTAAATAGCTTTTTCTTACATTATTTTAGGTTAAATTAATAGAATAGGGAAGAGTATACAAGTGTGGAGTGGGACTTTGTCTTTTTTCAATTGTTTTGAATGATTTATGGAGGATTTTTTATTAATAAGCACTTAGACAGTGGTAAAAACTCATTATGATGTTCAAATATAGAGTAAGACTGTAAGAATCAGAGGGAGTTGATTCTAGGCATTCAGTACCCCTACACTGCCACCTGGCAGCAGTTGTAACCTGGTCACACCTCCTGTGACCCACAATTCAGACACTCAATGCCATGGGAAGTTCTCCCTTAAAGAATCCAACTGGCAGTGGTTTTAGCACTCCCCGATTGGCTCCTGATCTCTATATTAGTGATCCCTGGTTGGCTTCTTGTCTGTATATAAGCCTATGGGGCATCCCAGGAAGTGTCCAGGCAACCATGTTGATCCCTGTCTAGGTGACATGGCTGCCTTGCTTCTCTGTTCCTGAACTTCAGCCATGGCACCTAGCTTAGCATTCAACATGGCTTTGACAACAAGCTGAAGTCAGTAGGACACTGACTACAGCTATGATTTGGATTCTGACTACTTGCTGACTCCTGAAACTCCAGAATGGACCCTGATACCTGATAGTGACAATCAGCTTGACTCTGGCTTGACTCCTGGCTTGACCCCTTGACCCGCTCAGTTTGACCCCGGCATCAATTCCAGAATCCCAATCCCCTGCTACCAGTCCTACTGCTCTTTGCCCAGGATTCTGCCAGTTTGCCGGGACCACCCCTAATCCAAGCTTCCCCTGTGGGTCATGGAAGCAGTGGTTTTCCCTCTACCTAGCATGATCCAAGGGATGTTACACACACGTGAATGGGTTAACTGCCCACAAGAGGAACTTGCCATTTTGCTGACACAAGCAGTGTAGCTCTCATTTCAGACCCAAACCACTAGAACTAGACCATCTGTGAATGCAGACCGTCCATCTATTTAATGAAAATGCTGTTCTATGGGCCTAACTGACACAGTACACCACTAAAAATCAAATACTGTAAGATCAGGCCAATATCACCTGCTGATCTCCAGTTCTACTCCACTGACCTGGCCAAAGTTGGACTCATAATTAGTCTCCTGATGGGGAGAGATGCTGGAGTGGGCTTCGCCCCTAATGGAATAACAGCGCCCAACACTATCAGACTGCGATGCTTTTCTCCAGGCCTTCTCTATTTTTGACAACTCTCTCTGTGCTTGCTTGTTGGAAAAAACCATGGAGGAAGGGTTTTTTTGGTAGTGGGAGCTACTTGAATTTGAGCCACCACTGAAAGTGCTGGCATTGGGGCGAGGGACCTCAGCGGTGGCGGGCTGCACAGGAGGCGGGTGTCGCTGTGTTGCACATGGTTGGGAGCCATGCCAACTCTATCATGACACTAATGGGGTTGAGAAGTCCTGCATTAGACTAGATTAATTCAGAAAGACAAAACATGGTACAAGTGTTCAGAAAAGGGAGAGTGTGGGAATGAATAATGAGAAGAAAGCAGGAGGAGTTGCTGTAAGAAGTGAAATTCTGAAGAGCAATTGAAGAAGAAAGAAGAGGCATTGAGTGAATGAGAATGAGGAGAGTATGGGAAGAACATGATGAAGTGTGAATAAAGAGGAGGAGAGAGAGTGGCCTAGGGGAACAGAAAGGAGGAGTGTAGAGAGCAAGAAAAGGAGACTAAGGGTGGAGATGTATTTACCATTCTGAAGGTGAGGACAAGCAAGTTGAATTTGATGCTATCAGAGACAAGAATCCAATAAAAAGGATTCAAAGCATAGATCACCTGACTGAAACAGAAGAAAGAAAAGATGTTTTCCTCAACAGCATTTTAGAGAAACTCTGAGAAATGGAAGAGGGGAAGCCTTCTTCAGCCATCATTTTTAAAATATTTTTTTTATTAATTTAAAAATATACAGTTAGAAAGTGTAATTTATGATAAAAATTCAAACTCCTCTTGAGTAGAATTAACTCAAAAATAGCTTTTTAGCATTTAATCTATGTAAGTCTTTTACCAATATTTAACTCTTTTAAAAACACACATAATAAAATGATTAATCTCTGTATTTTGTGTCATATAGTCTTAGAAAAAAGTGAATTTAAAGATGAGCCACTTCTTTTTCGTTTTTTTGCCGATGAAGAAATGGAAGGATCAAATATGAAGCACAGGCTTATGAAACATGATTTAAAAGTAGTGGAAAATGTCATAGCCAAGTCACTATTGGTAAGTTCACAAACTGGATTACTATGTTTTTTTGGCAAGCAGTAAATAGCATTTAGTAATATTTAATATAAGCCATTTATAATTGTTTAATGGAAAGGCAGTTTGCGTAATTCTGTTTATTTTTGCCACATTTTAATAACCTTTCAGTTTATGATATTTTAAATTATTGTATTTTTCAGATTAAATCTAATGAAGGTAGCTATGGTTTTGGTTTAGAAGATAAAAACAAAGTACCAATTATTAAAATAGTGGAGAAAGGTTCAAATGCTGAGGTAACGTATACATTTTGCTCTGTTTTATGGTAATGTTCACAAATGAACACTTACAGTTGTATTTTGTAATACAATTTTGAAAATTTTGCACTTTTAGATAATAAAATGCTATGTTTCTATTTGGCTGTTTTTCAAGAAAAAAGGTGCGTTTTTTAACACTTTTGTTTATAACCAAGCTACGATTATTGCTATTTCTATCATTTTATATTTAATTTGTGATTTTATTATACTTGAATTTAAAGACGCAATACATACTTTTAAAATGTATTTATTTTCATGTGTTATGTAGAGTACCAAGGCAGTAGCACTGTTGAGTAGAAAATAAATAAAACGTGTGCTGCTACTCAGACATATAGGCTGCGTCTACACTGGTTAATTAAGTCGACTTAAGCCACCCTGCATCTACACTGCAGTTTCTTTAAGTCGACTTAAGCAGCTTGCTTAAGTCGACTTAAGGAAACTAAAGTCGACTTAATTAAAATTAAGTCGACTTTCTAACACCACCTTCCTAATTGATCTAAGGCTTAAGTCGACTCTCTAGAGTTGACTTAACCCAGTTTAGATGTGGGATAGCCCTAAGTCGACTTTGTCGACTTAGGGCATGGGTCCCTTCTCGCCGGGACCACTCAGGTCCCGGCAAGAAAGGACCGCGG
>ML685897.1:1387687-1402882 GCA_007922175.1 Pelusios castaneus
CTGCTGAGCAGCTGGAGCACGGGTCCCAGCCCGCGCTCCAGCTGCTCAGCAGCGGGCAGCTGGAGTGCGGAGCTCCGGCTCTTCCTCCTGGCCCGGACCACTCGGGTCCGGGGAAGTTGTCCCTGGGACCCCAGTGGTCCAGGCTAGGAGGATTCCCTTCTGCCCAGAACCTGGGAAGTCCCGAGCAGAAGGGAGCCAAGTGGTCCAAGGCAGAAGGGAGAGGGCCCCTTTAAGTCGACTTAAGAGTCCAGTGTGGACTCTCTAGGTCGACTTAATAAGGTCGACTTAAAGTCGACTTATTAAAGTTGACCTTTTAAAAGTCGACCTTAATTCCCTAGTGTAGACATAGCCATATTTGATTTATTTCACATAAATGTGGTATCTCTCAAGGCTTTTATAGTTGTTATTTGTACTAATGTAAACTACGGAATTTGAAGTGCTGAAAGTAAATTAGAGGGCTTGTGGGTTTGCGTTAGCATTGCTTCAGATAGAACTCAGCAGGGTGTAGATGCACGTTCCCGTTGACAAAAATGGGAGTTCCTGTACATATACAGAAGAGTGAGACTAAAATATTTTATAAGAAAGATTTTTGGAGCCTGTTTGAAAGGCCTTTACATCTCACTGAGGGACAGGGATTAGGATAAAAGGAGCTCTGTTAACGTTCCATAATTCCATTTTGTTTTAGTGACCTGTCTAGCACTGCTCAGTTTCCAAGTGGCAGTAAGACTTGCAGAACAGCCTAAGCAGCTCTGTACATCCTGCAACATTCTAGCTGCCAGCTGGAGGCGGTTTCTTCCCCATTTGACCAAAAGCTTAAAGGTCTCTTTGACCTGATGTGCTGTATCCCTCACTCAAAGGTGTGAAACACTACATTTTTAAGAAGTCCTGTGGCACTTTATTGTTAGTCTTTAAAAGTGCCACAGGACTCCTTTGTTGTTTTGCTGAACTAGACTAACATTGCAAATTTTTAAGGTTTTGGTTTGATTTTGTAATTTATGAAATAGTCACATACATCTTAAAATATTCAGCAAGCCCCTGTAAGTTTGTTTCTTTATAGAACAACTGGTAGATAAGTTAGTTAATGTGGTAATAATAAAAGTTGATGCAATAAAAGCTGTCTCATTATCTATATTATTTATTAATAATTACAACTACTGATTTGTACTGTACCAATGTCCAAAGAGCCCAGTCAAAATCAGGACCCTTTATGCTAGGTACTTTTGAAACTTCAAGTTTACAATCTACTTTTTGCCAAGAATAGTTACGGCTGTTTTGTGCATGCTTTAGGTAGGAGACTAAAAAAGAATGTAGAATCAGTACAGTGATGGTTATACAAAGCGAACCAAACAACACCAAAACAAAATGCTCAAATATTATGTTTTTTTGTCCGTCCCCGCCCCCCCCGGCCCCTCCTCTCTCTCTCTCACCTAGATGGCAGGCTTGGAAGTTGGGAAAAAGATCTTTGCCATTAATGGTGACCTTGTTTTTTTGAGACCTTTCAATGAAGTGGATTGCTTCCTGAAAGCATGCTTAAACAGCAGAAGGCCCCTCAGGGTGCTTGTGAGCACAAAACCAAGAGAGTAAGTTGTGCTTCCTGTTTTGGGAATTTTAAAAATGAAACTGAAGTGAACTCTAGCAGGCACATGTTTAGATAGTATTAAACAGGAAAGAAAATTGATTTAATGTTATTGCATTATTGGGATAAGGTGTTCTATTGTTGAAAGGTTTATTAAATTGCTTAAATTGCCCTTATAAAGTTATCTGAGCAGCAAAAGTCTTATTCTTGAATAATAAAATGATTGATACAATATCAACATGCCAGGCCCTAAATCTAATCTTATTTGGTTAATCAATTTGCTTTCAGTTTATCTTTATTATATTTATCTGTCAACAACAGCAAAGGGAAAATATCAGTCACTTCTGACTTTCAAATCTGCCATTTTAAATACACACAGAAACCACAAGTGTAAATGAAGTCTCCATGAATATATAGGCAGTTTTGACTCACTAAGCTGATGTTCTGTTTATTAAAAACATCCTCTGTTTTTATTATGCCCTGGCCTCATCTCGGTTAGACTCAATTATCAAGTGGATCTCCTGCATTTCTGTTCTGGTTTTATGAATAGAATATATAGGATTAAAAAGTAAACCCCTCAAGATCATTATTAACAGTTGGACTCCTTGCAATGCAACACTTGTGACAATTCTTACATGAATGGCATCTTCTTTATGTAAAAGAATGGAGTGTCTGTTTACTGTGCAACGTCTTCAGTTCTTTTCATCTATGCCTAAGCCTTAAACATATATGTTCAATATAAACAGAGGAATGAAAAACCTGATTTAACCCTTGCTTATACCACATAGGCCCATTAAATTTAATGGAGTTATTCCTGATTTACATCAGCCTAAGAGAATAGAGATTCAGGTCCAAAATGACAGTAGGGGCTACTGTTACTTGGACTACATGATTGCCTGGAATAGAGGGAATATGACTCAGCCTGGGCATGTGTGTAAGGGGGAGAGTAACTGTAGTGTAGAAGACGGTAACTGTAGTGAAGAAGAAAGAATTGTCCTCCCATCCACACTCCCAGAGCAGGCGAGCCAGGGGAATGGGCATTTTGGCACTGGGTTGTCCCAGCTAGGTAAAACCTATCCAGAATAAGGAGGAAATCAAGGAAAGAATTGTGCCCCAGAGGAGTGGCTCTTTGGATGTACTCTTGGGATATTGCATTTACATATTACTTTTGTTCGGGGCTGTGTGTGAAGGCATAATGTACCCCTAAATAACAACATATGTATTTATTTATGAATTTGTGCTAACCTTTAGTTTCTTCCTTTTTGTTTCTTGTTTTTAAAAAATGTATTTACTGCTTCCCTTCCCTGGCACAGTCTGCAAGGTAAAGGCCTCTCTATTAAGAACCAAATTTAAAGTACAATACATGGTATAAAGTGAATATAATAAGCTTTTTCATTATGTTTTCTTCAGGCACCTCTCCAATATTTAAGGGTTCATGTATGAAAGCAGTTTCCTGCTTTCAAGGTTGGGTACCTCATCTCTGAAACAATTTTATCCAATTGACTAGTGAGGTGACTCTATAGGATTGACTACTATTTAAGCCTTAGCACATGTTATGAATATTCTCAATAATGAGTTGTGGGATGGATTGCAAAATCTACCGATCTCTGTGGAAATAGTGCCGTTAAGGAGAGGCCTGACCCTGAATACCTTATTAAGGAAAAACTCCTGCTGACGTTAGTGGGACTAATTGTGAAAAAAAGCTTAGGACTGAGTACCATATCAGTAAAATTAGAAACACTTAATGTTTGCAGGCTAGTGGGTGCAGTGGGTCTGTACTTTGGCCTTTTATCTGTGTAGGCCTCAGTTCAAATCTTGACAGAGTTCCTAAATGAAAATGAACACATCTCAGCTTTGTGCACAGCACAAAGCCAGCTTCAACAAATGAGTTCTACAAGACTAAGGCTTTGCATAGTTTTGCCCAGAGTGTGTATCTGAAGCAGAGAAAGATGCTTATATAATACATTTTGTGTGGAAATTTTGCAAAATGAGAACATTGAGTTTTCCCCAGCCTTAGTTAAATATTCAACAATCTTAAAAAGTCTTTAAAATGTCAGTCTTTAGAGAGACACATGGACTGCAAAAGGTTTTGGATTCAGGCTCTGCCTCTAATTTTCTCCAAGTACCAATCATATTTTCCTTGCTTCCCTTGCTATAAACAAGAAGTGATGTAATGAGGCTGATTTATACTCAACACAATATTTAAATGAAGATTTTTTTTACAGTATTGGATGAATGTATTTTAAAATGACATTTATCTCCTTCTGATTCTCAACATTCTTATTTATATCTAGACAGTCCTCAGCAACAAACCTCTCAGCCCAGTTCAACAGACTCCAGATTGTGGGGTTTTCACAAGCGGTCTAAAAATAGCTGCATAGAGAATGCTTTAAAATTACATTTGGGCTGGAACTTGGGCTCTGACACCAAAGGTGGCATATTTTTTTCCACTGGAATTTGCTGTTCAGCAACATTGAAATGTTCTCTGGAAACAGTTCTGTTGTAGGAAGTTTCAACAGAACCCAGTCAGGTTACCCAGCTCCTTTTCCAACTGTCTAGCGGACTGATGGGGCCCTCAGACTTTGGAAGCTCTGGATTCCAGACTTGCAATACTTCAGCAGTCTGGGCTCCCAAAGCCTCTAAAATCTGCTCAGCAGTTGGGTTGCCCATAAGTCAAAGATCTCATGGTTGCCACAGGTTTGCGGCTCTGAGGCAGCCCACAAGGTGGACTGCCTCTGTGCTTGGAACTCCAGGACTTTCACAGCCTGTGGCTCTGCCCAGAATTTTGAAATTATTAGTTTTCACTCTGAATTGGAACAAAAAAAATTTGAAATACTGAAATTTTTCATACAATGGAATTATAGTTCTCGTAACAGCTCAACTATTTAGTTTTATAATCTCATCATTCTGTTATCTCTGGGCCAAGTTTTTCTGTCTTTACTGAATAAGCATCACAATCAGTCCACTTATCTTTTTTGACCCTATTCGTTCTTCTCTGTGACTTGCTCTGTAATTCACAGAACTGGATGGAAATTTTCTTTGAAATTTGGTCATTCCTTAAACCTGGAATTTTGGGTAAAAAGATTTCAATATTTCTGAATTTTTCAAATATAGTCTATTGAAATGTCAAATAAAAAAGATTAGCCTGCAGTTCTTATAGGCACATTTTTCATTTTTGATAGCATCGTGAAGTAAATACAGCAAGAATGTAAAACAGCAATGTCTGATAACACGGGCCCCTTCAAAGTGTTTCATGTGGGGTCCAAAATAAATGAAACCCAAATCATTAGAGACTTAAATAGCTTCAGCCAAACAGTATCTCCTTTTCCTTTAGCTCTCTTTATTTTTAAAAAGTATCAGAAATAGCTGGGAGGAGGTTAAGTGGCATTTTATTACTTGTTACTTTCCCTGTTGTGATCAATCTTTCCTTTAAGGAACAAAATGTCAATACCTAATATTTGATCTTGGATCTCTTTTGATATTAGGACAGTGAAGATCCCTGACTCTGCAGATGGGCTTGGATTTCAAATCCGGGGCTTTGGGCCATCAGTTGTGCATGCTGTTGGGAGAGGTAAGGAATAGGAGCTGAATGGGATCTGTCTAACATCTTATTAGGACTGGTTGAGGTTATAATTTCAGTTTACATTCAGTTTACATTCTCAAACATGATTTAATAAAATAAGATTTTAAACTTTTTTTTAACCCTTGAAAAATCTGCAGAATGTTATTTTGTTACAAGCATAACAAATGGAAAATATGTAGCCATTCAAAATACTGTTTTATGGTTATGCTAATGTAGCTAAAAATTAGACTTTTGTTTTGTTTTGTACAAAATTTAGATTAGTTCGGTCAGTTATACATCTATAACTTTTAACATCAAATATCCTTTACAGATTCAGGAATAATTATTAAATGCAAAAGTAACTGATCCAGTGAAGGCTGCTTTGTTATTAAATTACACGTGGATGATCTGACTCTTCCGAAAACTCTTGAGAACATATGTGCAGTTTGGACAAATCCTTTGATACAGCTCTGGGCTCTAGTGACATAGACAATTTTACTAACTACAGATGTTTGTTTTAAATAGTGTTTTGTGTCCTTTCTGTGACATGCTTGCCAAATGTTTGCCCACTTTTTAACCCAATGTTGTCTGATTTGCTGTTCTGACACAGAGAATTCTGATCTTCATCAAAGTCCCTATCGCTGACTATGGTAAACAATCTGTTGCATGTTGTGAAAAGCAGAACTCATTAAAGCCTATTTTTAGTCTATGCTGTGGCAATTTACCCTTTATGACTGAGAAACCTTAAACCAAGCAGTGTGATTTAAGTTTGGCAAAGCAACCAGTTGAAAGAACCAGTCAGTTTCGGTGCGAGGTGTAGTGCCAGAGACTAGGTCTTCCAAGGCAGAGAATCTAATGCATCTGTTAATGCATCTGAGAATCTGTTAATTACTTCCACACCTCGGCCCCAGTCCAGTTGTCCATCCTTATTCCTCAAAGCATTTAAGGAAATAATTCAGTCTCATTGATGTCAGTGGCACGTAAGCACATGCTTCAGTGAATTGCTGAACATGGAGGCATTTAAATATATGCTTAAATGCTTTGCTGAACTGGAACCATAGTTTTCAGGAGTCAGAATAACATTTCTGAAGTCTTGAAGGATATTATTTGATGGGGTCTGTTCAAGCTTTGTCTGTAAATTCAGATATTTGTTGGAATCAGATTAGCTGATTGTGATGTGATTTCCAGACACTTTGTGCTGGTAACTTAATTTAAAATGCAGCTATAGTCTGTTAAAAAAAAAAGATTGTTAAAAATCTTATTACGAGATTCCAGATTAATTTTTTCAATATTTTTCTTATCAAAATCAGACTGTTTACAAATCAATACGATTGAGCTATTTGCTAGCCATTCAACCTTGGAGGAAGGCCCCAGTTATTTTTTAGCAGCCTGAGGGCAACACATTTAGTCTTCATTGGCATCTTTTGTTGGCAATCTCAACAGAGTAAGAAAAGGAATGTGCCTGGAGACCAAATTGACTTCATACCCCAGGAGCCAGTCCTTCCAGAATAGGTTAGAGGCATACTGGCAAGACATTTTACATTGCCAGTTTCTTTGCCTTACTAGTTCAGTGGGTAGAGGACTCTTTCCAGGTTGTCATTCTACTATGGAAACAAATCACTGAAATGTATATTTTACTTTATTCAGAATATTCTTCATTTTTATTCCCAGTAATTAAAGTTAATAAAAGTTCCTGTTCCAATAACCCTGAACATTTTCTCTTCAAGCTGGAAGTTAGGCATTTTCCATTACAGATAAAATGGTAAAGATATTAAAAGAAGAACTGAATACACAGAAATGCTCTTTGACTTGGATTTTTCCCATTCTGTTTGACCAGAAACTCCTGCTCTACTTCAGTACTTGCTTTGAATTACAGGGATAGTTGTCAGAAACCTTCTGATTTTTATTCATCAATAGAGATGTTGGCCATAATCAAAGACCAAAAGCTTGTGACACTGAATAGAATTTATAGTAAAATGATGATCTATATCAATGGTCCCCAACCTGTGGTCCATGCAGGTACTGTAGGTGTTCCGGGGGAAGGAGGGGATAATAAAATAATCCCGTGTACCTCTTATGTATCATATTTGATGTTACATTATTATTTGCATGTAATTTGCTTCACAAACATCCTTGTGTAATAATTACATTTTTAATACCCCTCGATAAGTTGACTCCCGTCAGCCAAAGGCTACGTTTAAAATGTTTAAAACAGCTTGCTTAGATGCTGGTCCACAAAAGCTTTTGATGACGATGTAGTGGTCCACGTAAAGGAAATGGTTGGGAATCACTGGTTCTTATCATATGAAGTTATTTTCAAATTGCAATTTTTTTTACCCTGTTTTACCACAAAAGTCAAATCTTCCCCAGCACTTAAGCTTGGTTCCTGGGGACATTTTGCAACAAACTGACCATAGGCTTCATTTGGCAGTGTCTAGCACGTTTTCAGAATTTGACTCTGAAAGAAGAAATACTAAGGTATTTTTAATAACTCTTAAAGTAAGTTATTATTCACTGCTGTTTATAATCACACTCTAGAAGCTTAAACCTAAAATCCGTTTGTCTTTACTGAAATAACATTTCCTTCATTGGATATGCAGACTGGTTTGTTATTGTTGGGTCATATACCAGTACTGACCTGTTGACAATATATTATTTTTAGTGAAATAATACATGACATGATTATTTTTATAAGCTATAAAACATTATATCAATGGATTTTGCAATCAGACACAGCAAAACCAACAGAGGATATCTTGTTTTGTGGTATTTTATCAGGTTAAATTTATTCTAAAACAATAATAATTAAATTGATATAACTAAGGTTTGTAATAGCTCTCTTTGAACAGTTTTTCAGTAAAATATTCTCCAGAATCATGACATGGTCCCTAGATGGGGTTCCTCTTAAATGGAACCCTGAACCTTTGCAGTCTCATTGACTTACGAAACCTACAATACTAGCAACAGTCATGCAAGAATCAGCGATAGCAAATATTGATGCACAATGAGGCACTTGGATTGTATAGCATGGAATTTGCCAACTTTTGCAATTGTTTTTAAAGGAACCGTGGCAGCTGCAGCAGGTCTCCACCCTGGACAGTGCATAATCAAAGTGAATGGAATTAACGTCAGCAAAGAGACTCATGCAAGTGTTATTGCCCACGTCACAGCCTGCAGGAAATACAGGCGTCCAATGCAGGTAGATTAGTTTACTGCTTACACCCTCATTGCTCTATCCGTTGTTTATTTTTGTTCTTTACATCCAGTAGTGTGGAGAATAAAGAGGGGTGGCTAATTAAAATATAAAAGCTGATGATTACTTAATATTTATTGCTGACATTCAAGGTCTGTTTAACTTCCGCTTCAAAAAAATAATCTTTTAATTAAATAGTTTTTTCATGTTGACTTCTAAAAGGATTCTTGTCAGCACTTTATAGCTCAGTGCAGAAAATACCATGAAATATATTCTCATCTGGATGGAGAGTTTACACAGTTAGCTGCATGCTCATGAGAACACAATGTAAACAGTTTATCTTTTTCTTGACTTTTATTAACACTTCTGTACCTATAGAGAAGAGTGAACATATCCTGTTTATAAAAGTCTCACTACGCTTCCATTACAGTGCAGTATTAGAAGATATTATGGATTCTGAATTTCATTTTTTTTATATGAGCAAATAAATTATTTTTGCTTTTCATTTAGAAAGAAAATCTAATGTCAACACTAATTGTCATAACAAAAAAAAAACAGCTGAATTCAGTAATATGATCTTTCCATATTCTTGGAAATTCTTCATAAATTGTGTACCCAGTTAATTAACTTCACAATATATTTCAGTGCGTATTAAAATCCAATTAAAACTAAATGTGAAATCCTCTCCTCAGACCTACTGAAAAGCTATGAGATAAACAGCAGAAGAAGGGGTTTGTTTCAACTGCATTAGGCACATATGGTTTCCTGGAAATGTTTTTTTGGATTTCTTTGTGCTCCAGTGCAGAACTGAAGCAGTTACATAGTATGTCCAGATTGAATGCAACAGATCTCTGAATGCTGGCCAAGAGAATTGACATAGATGGTTCCTGCTGGAATTTTTTAGTCCCAGATATAGTAGTATGAATTCCTTTGCCCTAAACTAGGCTAAATTAAAGGGACAAAAAGAAATTTGTACCTGAGGGTAGATTATCTGTTTCACAGACATGGATGTGCTATGGAAATGAGAGGACATCCAGAAAAGAGGAACTTAGCTTGCATGCCAATCTTTGGGGTGCACAATTCCTTCAAATGGATTTGACTTCCATTAGAAGTTGTTTGGTATATCACAAAATACATATTCTTCTTCAAACACACACAGCATTTCTCATAGTTTAGAAGCTCATTTGGTTCGGAGCAGCATGCTGAAATTTTCAAAGACAACACAATCTCTAGAGTCTGTGCACTGTAAAACTTTGGTTTAATTTTGATTGACAGGTTTATTGTGTGACTGCCAAATGGTGCCGGTGGGCCATGATATACGGGAGGTCAGACTAGATGATCCGGCGAGCCTTCTATATCGTATTCTTGAAAAACCTTGCTAATAATAATATATTTTGAAATTTGTATTAACTTCTGTGATCTTTCTAGTTTCTGATGCATCACATCGGTGTGTTAGTGGTTCTCCTGGCTCAGAATACTTCAGCACAGGGGCTCCATTATTATTTTTTTCAGCATGCTGAATGCATGTTGTTCAAGGCATCGTACCATCTCTCCCTTGTTCAAATTTGACTAATTCTGGAACCATTCTCTGCTTTTTACTCCTTGCTAAAATGATTCAACTTTCCACATTCCTTACAAAGCTGTCCTAGTGTGGGGAACGTCTCGTTGACCTGCTCACGTTGTCTCCCACAGTTATCGTCCCTCGCTATGGGTATGGAGCCATGCTACATTTTCTCCTGTGCTGTTGACTGTGTTCATGTGTCAGACTGTTGCGTCTCCTTGGGATTTCATCCTTTCACTTGAAGCTTCTGCTGTATACTCCATGTCTAAGCATCTATCTAATGTGAGATTGCCTTTCCAGAACAGCTGCTCCCACAGGGAGTCTGTCCAGTCTCCAAAATGACAGGTATCAGGCAGTGTGCATAAGGCCTAGGGAAGCCTAGGGATCTGTTCACTCTCCTTTTGTTCGGTCTCTAGTGAAACACCTGTATAACATCACCGTTTTGTTCTGCTTTAGGGCGTAATAGTTTCCCAGGGGTCCTAGGACTGGTATAAGGTTTGAGGTAGTGGTGTGTTTCAGAGGGGAGCAGATCTCTCTGCCTGGTGCCCCAATAAGGTAAAATAGCAGTTTTACTTTCCTGCTGTTGTCATCTTCTTTCAGGACAGGTCTGTCTCCTCCTCCTTCCCCTGGCTCCATCACTGGCCTAGGTTTGAATCTGCAAAATCCAAGGCTTCGGGGGGTGGCTTCTAACTAAGTTCCATGGCTCACGCTACCAACTGCCATGCTGCTGAGAACTCACAGCTCAGATCCAGCCACCATGTTTCATTCACAGAAAGTGAAACTGTGAATGAAAGTTAAGTTGAACAAGTGGAACCTTATTAAAACCTGTGCCCTGCTCTGTGTGGCTGAGTTGCTTCCTTTCTAACGCTACCCATTCTCTGTCTTCCTAGTGTCTCCTCCTTGATAACAGTCCCTTTGATTTCAGTTCCACTGATCATGAACAACACCTACTGGTTTCTTTTGAGGTTATATAAACATAACTTGACAGAAGATCCTCTAGAGTTTGTGTATGAGCTTTAGCTAACGTTATATGGCACCCTTGGAAAACACTGCTAAGAATAATATATCGTGGAATTTTCTGTTATATGAACTTTTCTGATCCTTACTTTCAGCATAAATAAATAGAAATAAGTTTCTGATAATGTTGCTCCTTGTGATAGGCGTCCAGAGTCAGGTTGGGGAATAATTAAGGAACCTGTTCTGTGTCAGCTAGAATGAAGGGCTGCATCTACACTGGTAAATTAAGTCAATTTAAGCTTGGCTTAATTCGACTTAATTTGCTCTGTGTCTACACTACACTTTGCTTAAATTGACTTAAGGAAAATAAAGTCAACAATGAAAATTAAGTCGACTTTATTAAACCACCTTTCTACTCGACCTAAGGCTTAATTCGACTTTTTAAAGTCAAATTAAGCCAGTGTAGCCCTGGGGTAGCCCTAAGTCGACTTAGGGCTACCCCAGGACTACACCAATGCCCTCCCTGCTGGGGAGGGGCACAGGGGGAGCCTGGCATGCCCCCTAAAGGGCAGGGCAGAGCCCTGTGTGATGCTGTCTGGATTTAGGGAAGCATTTATGATATTGTTTTCAATGGATATCTCATAAATGCTATAATCCATAGGAGCTATGTCCTGTTTGGTATCAATAGAAAGGTAGTAATTTGCTGGGAATGATTATATTGTTTATGTCTAGGAATTCTATTTCAGTTAGAAGTTAGGAATATGGAGTTCTATCTATACTTTAACTTATATTATTTTATTGAAATGGCTGAGAGAGGCGGGTGTGTCAAACCAATAGTGTCCTTAATGTTCAGGAATTTTCCAGCTACAATGGTCCCAGGGAGTGACCTGATGAGCCATTAAGGACATAAGGAATACAACCATTGTGTTGTTAACACCTGCCTCTCTCAGCCATTTCAATAAAATAACATAAGTTAAAGTATAGATAGAACACCATATTCCTAACTTCTAATTGAAATAGAATTCCTAGACATAAACTATATAATCATTCCCAGCAAATTACTACCTTTCTATTGATACCAAACAGGACATAGCTCCTATGGATTATAGCATTTATGAGATATCCATTGAAAATAATATCATAAATGCTTCCCTAAATCCAGACAGCATCACACACAGGGCTCTGCCCTGCCAGAGTCCCTGTCCCCCTTTGCCCCATTGCACACAAGGGGTCCCCCCCCGCCACCGTGGACCTGCCCAAGGTCCCCCTAGCCCCACAAAGTCGACCTAGAGCATCCAGTGTGGACGCTATAGGTCGACTTTGTAAGTTCCCCTTTAAGTCGACTTTAATTTTAAGTGTAGACACACTAAGTCGACTTAACTAAGTCGACTTTAAATTGACTTAGTTAAGTCGACTTAGTTAAAGTTGACTTAAAAGTGCAAGTGTAGACATAGCCAAATAGCCTTTGAACCAACAACAGGTACTTAAATTGCACCTTAGATAGGAGGATATAGGTACTGGCTGAGTGCTGCCCATGTGCCTGAACAGAGTAGACTTGTAAAGCATTCCTGTAACATCTAGATCAGCCTGGGAAGCAGAATGCATTCAAAATGATTTCCCATGGCCTCTTTGTGCACAGCAAAGTCCAGAGAATCTAGAGGACTCCTTGAAAAGATTTTGTCCAAAAATTAAAATACAGAAGGTTAAGAACTGACCTCTCCACTTCTTCCCTCTTCTTCCTGACCTTCCCCCCCAGTATACTCCTTTTTTTAAGAAGTCTTTTATCCCCACCCTCACATGCTACGTCTGTGTAATGTTGCCTGATTTTGAATTGTTTGGTCTTGCAGCTTTGACAAGTAGCAAAGACGCATAATTGCATAATTTTATTGGCTATCCTGTGAAATGTGCAGTATTTGGCAACATTAACAAGCTGTAATATTGTTTATCTTTTTGTATTTTTATAGGTTCCTTATGAAAAGTAATTTAAAAAAATCACAAATTAAGCAACCTTAATAAGATATAAATAATTCAGAGTCAAAGGTAAAGAAGATTCAAACGTAGATTTATCTAGAGAGAAAATAGGTCTTAATCCTTCAGCATAATATACTAACCTATTGCTTTGCAGATGATTGTAAAGGTAATGAATGTGTATTGTACCTCAACAAAGCACAGCCTGCTTTAAGAGTTTGCAGGGAAAATATACTGAAGTTTAACTCTTAGCATCGTTGTTTAACTTCTATTTTACCCACTCATTTCTCTTTGGAGGCTATGGTTTCTGTTCAGTCAAAATGCAGGATTTTTTTTTATTTATTCTGCTACAGTAATTGAAGGGTGAGAGACTGACAAGGTAAATTGGATGTTAACTGTGTGGATGAGAAGAGTGTTCTGCATATTCTATATTTGATTAGCATCACACATTATTAAATATATTGAAATATTAATTAGAGCCCAAAGTATCTGATTACACAGCCTCCCATTGTTGGATACAAGTAAGATCGAGTTCTGTGCAACACTTATGAGGAAAAAACATCTGGTCTGCATGGAATAGAAGCAATTCTACACTGTGTATAGGCGTAATGATTCCTACAGGCAACCCCAGTGCAGTTCTCCAGATGCCCATAATGCAAAGTGAGAGTGCTTTATAGGCAAAGTGGGTGTGTTATGTCCCCATGGCTGGTGTGTGACAATCAAAGCAAACCCCGGTAGGGGCACAACAGGTTTCGTGAGATAGAAGTTGGTTCTGTTGTTTTTATAGCTTCCTGTCATAATAAGGTTTTCAGTGTATTAAAACAACTTGGTTTAGGTATGCTTTAAGGGCATATTTATTAACACATAAAACAAAGTGTAGCCATATTGCATATACTATTAAAAAATGAACTGAAGAAATCTCTGTTATTGGTACAGTTGTTTCCCACAACTGATTTTAATTAAAATCAGTCTCACTCCTCTGTCATTTCCAATGTTGTTTTTTTTCAAACTGAAATACAGATAGGAATGGATAAATATCCTTTTGAGTTAGGGGACTGAAATATCTATTTCCTGTTTGAAAGCAGTTAAATGTGGCAGCTTTTATTACATGCATTTTTTTTTAATTTTTAGCAAGATTCTATACAGTGGGTATATAACAGTATTGAGAGTGCACAAGACGACCTCCAGAAAGCAAACTGCAAACCCCCTGGAGATGAGGCAGGAGATGCCTTTGACTGCAAAGTGGAAGGTGCAATCTTTATTTTTAGCATGTCATCCTTTAGAATTTCTGTTAGCAAGGAACATAGAAATTTCTTCTTCTTACTAGGGAAACTGCAAGCAAATGACAGGTTTTAATTTACGTAAGGATTTATATGCAATTTCTTATTGGACACAGAAGAGAGTTAAAATACCATCACCCTATAAAACTGTGTGAACGAGCTGAACAGTTCCTTGGTCTGTGATAAATTTTGTATTATGGCACTTTCATTGAAAATCACATTCATTTGCATTAATAAGACACCTTATCCAATAAATTATCTATTCACAAATAATAACACAATAGTTTTTAGGCTACTTAAGATTAATTAGAAGCTCTATTGGATCACAAATAATCAGTCAAATATCCTTCAGAATACTTCTCTGGCAAAAGTTCACAATTTTCATATAATTTTTTAAAAATCAGATTTGTTATGAGTCTATAAGGATGATTGAGAAAAATGATTAATAACTGACTTTCAATTAATTTCTTTGTGCAAATGCTGTCTTCAAAGCTGTGTATATTTCTCTAGAGCAAGAATTCAGTCATTGGTGTTAGAATTCTACAATTTAACAAGGGTATTCCAACTTTCCATTCTTGTTTGTTGCTACGATATTTCCAGCTTGTAAGAAAAGCTGAATATCTCCCTTTACAACCAATGGGTTGTGTCACAAAAACTATTACAGTTGGTTTCCTCACATTTCTTCATCTAATTGGAAGTTTTAATCAGCTCCTCACTGAGTTTTTCTGAGGCTATGTACACACGATCACTTTATTGCACGATAAGGCTCCTGCATACACACGATCATTTTTCTTGTTGCGCGGCAACACCCTCTTGCCGCGCAACAGTAAAACCACTCAAATGAGAGTGGTAAGCATTACTGTGGAACACCTGTTCTGCAGTAATGCTCGTGTGTACGCTTTTTGTGTGGTAGGCAGCCTCCAGAAATGTCCCAGAGTGCCAATCGAGGGCACTCTGGGACATGGAGCTGTCAAATATGTCAATTTCACTGCTCTGGCTGAGCAGTGAAATTGACATATATGTCAATTACACTGCTCAAGCAGAGCAGTGAAATTGACTATTATGGGAGCTGTCAGGTTCGGCAGCTCCCCTGGACTG
>ML685897.1:1407882-1465051 GCA_007922175.1 Pelusios castaneus
ACAAACAGGACAGTCTCTGAACAAAAGAATAAATGGACACAAATCTGACATCAGAAATCACAACATTCAAAAACCAATAGGGGAACACTTCAATCTCCCTGCTCACTCCATTGATGACTTGTTAATAGCGGTGTTCAAACAAATGAATAACAAATCACAGCTTCAAAGAGAAACTGCAGAATTTAGAATTTATATGCAAATTCCACTCCGTTGCCTCAGGGTTAAACAGGGACTACAGATTTTATTCTCATTACAACAAGTGACTTGACCTCACCTTCCTCTATATGCTGTTCCCCAGTGTTTGAATCCCAACACCTATTCTGATTTCCTGTTACAGCCTGACCTGATCCTTAGTCATACATTTCCCTGCATTTAATTTCCTCCCATTCAGCAAATTCCCCATCTTCAAAGTGTCTGACGAAGTGAGATTTTTTTACACGAAAGCTCATGCGATAAATACATTTGTTAGTCTTTAAAAGTGCCACAGGACTCCTTGGTTGTTTGGCTGACCTAGACTAACACGGCTACCCCTTTGGAAGTTGTTAATCAGTGTATCTGTCTTCCTTCTAAAGATTAAGGTGGCATGTAGACTACAGACACTGCGTGGCAAGTTAACACAGATCTAAATAGCATTGTAGACAGTAAAGCACAGCTTAGGCAAGTAGGATGCCCTGCACACCTGAACCCTAAGGCATATACTCTATGTTGCTCGCCACATGTCCAAGCAGTAACTCCCACATCCGAGCTGATATTTTTAGCAGTGTATTACTATTATCCCACTTCCCTCCCCCTCTGCCCCAATTGGGCTTGATTCTTAAATTGATCTCTACCTTGTGTAGTTGTTTATACTAGTGCAAAATGGGTGTATAACACTACGTACTCTGAGGGGTAGCCATTTTAATCTGTTTCAGCAAAACAAACAAGGAGTCTTGTGGCACTTAATTTGTTAGTCTTTAAAAATGCCACGGGACTCCTTGTTTGTTTTACTACGTACTCAGCATGGTAACATTTTACATCTGCTTTACACTGATGTGAATGATGACACCAAATGTAGGTCAATGGAGAATCAGACCCTCCCACATGTACTGTCTTTCATGTGGGATGCTAAATAGAGGTTATCATTAAAAATGTCATGGCACTTGACTAAATTCCAACTTGAAATTTCAGAAGGTGGTTTCACATTCTATTAACCTAAATTCCTCCTGCATTTTCAGTTAGACATAATACTTTTCTTCGTTTTCTCTTGCTTTGCAGTGTTAAGTAATAGTATTTTCCTTGCCTAAGGCAGCTACGGTTCAGTAGATCAGGAGGGGGACCTTTCTGTATTGCTTTCCTACATTGCAGAGGGATGAGGCTTAATTAGTCAAAGTTTGTAAAGCAGGTCAAGATTGTCAAATGAAATATGCTATAGAAGTACAGTGTTTTACCATTATTAAATATATAATGGAAAATGTGATCCAAAGCTGTGCTGCAAAAGACTCAATACTCTCTTTAAATATAGTTCATTATAGCAATAGAGGAAGCAAACATTTTGAAGAAGAGTTTTGCATTATTAATTAGATCTGAGGAAACTGAAACTTTTAATTATGGACAAAGCAACTGGGAGCCTTTAATTAATGAATTGACTGAGTACAGTGAAAGAGTTGTACCTTTTAATGAAGATAATAATTGTCAGCTCAACTATGCTGAACAAATAATAAAAATGACCAAACTGAGTTCTGATGTATGCTTATTCCATGTGTCAGTATCACATATGCTACTTATAGATTAAAGTTTTATTACAAGTGGTGTATCTGAAAAATCAGCACCTCATAATTTGTAAATGAAATAATATGTAAATGAAATAAAATCTTACTAGTAGAAAATGTGTTTCAGGAGAGACATAATGGTTATACCAATAGTGGTAGAACAAATCCATAACTACATGTGGCCATGAAGCAGTTGTGTATAACTTGCATAGTTGGAGTTGCTATTACTAATACAAAGAGTAACCTAAAGGGAACCCTTTCTTCCCCAAGCATGATCCTTTCTTGTTATGCGGTGTACCTAAAATGTTAAATGACAATTGATTTTCAGAGGTTTTTCCTTGTAAATATCAGGACTGTAAATAATGTTCATTTAATCATTTGATTTCATAGTGTACTGCCATTTTCTTTATTTCTACAGATTCTTGAAACATTGGCTAAAAGTGACGAGCAATTTGTGCAAAATTGCAACAGCCTAAATTCTTTAAATGAAGTAATCCCCATTGAGCTCCAAAGCAAATTCAGTGTCATTTGCAGTGAGAAAATGGAACATATCTACCGAAGAATCTCTAGTTATAAAAAGGTATGGATCAGAAAATGTCTTGAAAATCCGCTATTTCCTTTTATTTTTGAAAGAACAAACAAAAAAAGTAATTGAATTTTAATGTCTATTAAACATTTTGGTCGCAATGGCAAAACTGAGGGTTAGATTTGAGCCACCCACATGTGAGTGCCTAAACTGAGTAACTGAATAATTATATTGTTTTGTGGTGTGGAGACCCCACACTAATGAGGAAGGTGCCAGAGATGCTGTGAAGTCAGCGCTAGCCCTTTCCCTCCCTCTGCTTTTGTCAATCATTTATGATAGGCAGGGAGCCTTTAAAATGGAGGAAACTGTAGTCAGCTGAGGGGGAAGGGGCTGGACTGCTCTAAACAGGAAACTGCTGGAGTGGTTCCTGGAGCACGAGGGAAACATTTGTTCAAGAAACCTTCGCCCTGTCCCTATGAGTAATGCAGCAAGCTCTCAAGGAGACACTTATGAAAGGCTGCAAGAGGCAGGGTCCCCTTGTAACAAGTAAGGAACTAGGGTTTGTGCTGGAGACACCTAGTGAAAGTAACTCAGTGTAGTCAGGTTCTTCTACTATCTTGGAGAAGAACCTAGGGACTCCTTTAGATATATGTTTTTAACGTGCTTTTTATTATGCCTTTCATTCATGGTGTGGGTCATAGCCTCTCTTGTCTTGTTCAACATAGAGGCTGTAGTGAACTCAGTAACCAGAAATTCAGTGTATTTCCTATGAGGGACCATGGATACTTATGAATGTTGTATATTAATGAAGTACATTTTCAGAACTTCTCTAAATGAAGCAATATTAAACTCTTCTCTGACTGAATATTAATTTTAAATATAAAATTGTTGCAATTTAACTCATCACTTGCAAACTGTAGCTTGAGACAACCCTTTTCACCTTTACTACTAACTGACTGTCCTGTAAATTGTCAGACAACTATTAGATAACTGTTGGGTTTATAAAAACGGCAAAATTGTATTGCATGTTGCAAGGAAATGAATGAACATGTTTCTTGAGTTTAGTCTGTAGTTTCACACATTTGTCAACTAAGCTAATCATAAACTAATCAAACCTTTGTCCAGTCCCCTCAAGTGAACCTGTGTTTTTCTCCTCCTGGCCTCTAGATTCCTCCCTCCCCTACACTCAATTACTTGTGAATTGTAAGGTCAGTCCGAACTAGATCTGATACCTCTTCTTTGAACTGTTGCACCCTGTGTAGTCTGGCTCTGAAATGCAAGATTTGCAAATTGGTGTGATTTGGAATTTGGCATGAAAAAAAATCAAAATAGAAGTGACAGATATTGGCTCCGGCTATCTGCTTGCATACTGTCTTGCTGAACCCACTATACTTGGGTAACTAAACTAGACTGCTACCAATGCTGCTGAGCCACACTGATTTTTATTAGCACACTAGCTTGAACAGAGCTAAAGCGTGTCTGTCTTCACACACTAGGAAGCACACTTCCCAGTTGCTGAGTAGACATATCCCTAGAGATTTTAGCCATTAGGAGGACAATGGCCTGGAACCTCTTCCCAAAGATATCTCTTGTTACTGAACTCTGACAGAGTGGTGGAGAGCAGGGAAGTTGATCACAGCAGGAGTGCCTCAACAGGATTCCGATAAGCTCGTCCAAACATCCAGACACTCAGATGTTTGCCTGTGAACCTCAGACTTTCTGAGATTGGAGCATAATTTATTTTAACTGCTCAGTCAGAAATGTTGTTTAAAGGTTTAATAACTAATAGCTACCTCATGTACCTTTCCTGTTTCCTACTGTGAAAGAACTGAGTTTGATATAATCTCTGTGAACAAGAGTCCAGGACAAGAACAGCAACAGTTTGAGTCTAGATTGAGGTATGAGGGCACAGCCATGTTGAAAAATTTCATAATAGTCTTTAATTGCAATATCATGCTTTTGAAAGCCTCAAACTCATCCTTGTCAAAATCAGTAAGCATGTTAGAGGTTTACAGTTTAGCTCTTAATGACTGGTAGAAACACATTCATATTCCAGGAATAGATATGCCCTTCTTTTGACAAAGTAAATGTAACCATGGTAACAAAAGTCTTTCGGAGTGCCTTAGTGTAAGTTTCACTGTGAAAGTTCGATCTCTATAAATAGAAACTCAGAGGCTTTCTGCAGTTCCTGTTATTTCAGAATATTTTGCTCATAATAGACTTGGCGTCCAGTGCCATAGGCCCCAGATGTTTTTCAACATGTGTGAAGTGATGTTCGGGCTTGACTTATGACCTGATTAAATCATAACCAGGCATGTGGTGTGTGGAACAGGATGTGGGGGAGAGTCAAATATGAAATATGTATTGCTTGGAGGAACATTTTTACCATTAAATGTTCTTAGTGCCTCCTTAATTCTTGGTACATTCTTCAGTTTTAAACAATTCCATAATTGGTCATCTTGTAATCTCCAGGGCTATGTCTACACTTGTTAATTTAAGTCGACTTAGCATGTCCCCACTCAAAATTTAAGTCGACTTAGAGGGAACCCTACCAAATCGACCTAGAGCATCCACACTGGACACCTAGGTTGACTTGTAGGGGCTAGGTGGACCTGGGACAGGTCCATGGTGGCAGGGGGGGCACCCCTTGCCAAGTGCCAGGGGGCTCAGCCTTTGCCCCATTCCTAGGTACAATGGGGGCTGAGCCTGACAGGGACCCTGACAGTGCATAGGGGCAGGGTGGACAAGGCTCTGTCCTCCCCTATGGGGGGGCACGCCAGGCTGTGGCACCCTGGCAGGGAGGGCAGTGGGGAAGCCCTACTCCACGTCCACACTGGCTAAGTCGACTTTCTAAAGTCGACTTAGCCAGCAAAGTCGACTTAAAACGAGGTTTAATAAAGTCAATTTAAGGAAATGCCAGTGTGGACGCAGAGTAAATTAAGTCGACTTAAGCAAGCTTAAGTCGACTTAATTTGTAAGTGTAGATGCACCCCAGGATCCTGTCTTAGAAACAAATATTTAGGTATAATTCATTAGTTTGAATCATGGTTGTACAGAAATGTTTATTTGGCTTACACAGAGTCAGTAGCATCATAGTAAACACATGTTTAAATCCCACTAAATAAAGCTATCATTGCCATGTTGCGGGGGGAAGGCGGGGAGAATATAGCTTGATTCAGCTAAAAGTTACTTGAAACCATATAATCAATCAAATGTGTATGGGCATTTAATAGAAAGGTAACCTTTAAAGGTACTCTGAAAGGTAACCTTTAAAAGTAGTCTGATGTGTGAGCCTAATGGTTGACATTTTTGATAAGGTATGTGCCCTACTATTCAATATTTTAACTGGAGATGAGACGTGATTAAAATACTTGCTCTTTGCAGGTGATGATGGATGTTCCCAATAAAATCTCCCCAGACCCCAGACTAAATTGGAAGGGATTCATGTTTTCACATAAATTGGAATCCAGTTGTGTTTGACATGATGTGGCCAGCTGACCTAAGATTTTATAGTAGACTTTTCATCATGCCTGTTATGTAATTTTCTGAAGTAACTACCTGAGATGGGACAAAATATGGTTACTGGAATGAACATAGGATAGGATCTTCACTGATTCAGAGGAACACTATAGAACTAAAATAGATGTGCTGTCCATAGATCAATAAACATTTCTGAACTGTGTTTAAATCTCATTTTTCAAAGATTTATTTCTAAAATGTCTATCCCTTATTAATTCCTTATTTTCAAAGGTGAGGCATTTTCTAATTACCCAACTGTAGCAAAGTCTGTAAAATATAGAAATTATATTTTTACTGTAATTTTGCAGCAACTTCATTCTCAGTGTAAGAAATTTGTAATTTTTAGCTTCCAGTTTTATATTTATTAGAATCCATCTAAAATGAATATCTGAGAGTGTTTTTTAGAAAATGCTCAATTGGAAATATCTGAAATTTGCTATGTTTGTAGTATTGAAAATGGTTTATGGAGGAGGCTGGGTTGATCCTAAAGACCTGCCATGCTTTCTGGAGCTTATTCTCAGAATCATAGGCCTTCAAGTGGGGCCATTATTGGCACATCTAAAATACAGATACATCCTTATTAGAAATCTATTTTTAATTAGTAAAAATTATGCATAATTTGCCTTAATAAAAACCTAAAAATAGAAACAACTCCTCACCTTCCCCCAAAGCATTGTAAGTTTCATTTTTTAATTGGCTTCCTAAGTTTTGATCTGGCTAAATACTTATGAATGGAACATCTGTTAATCAGAATTTTCTTCTTTCTTTCTTCTAGTTTTCCCGAGTGTTAAAAAATAGAGCATGGCCTACCTTTAAACAGGCCAAGTCAAAGATCTCACCACTTCACAGCAGTGATTTCTGTCCAACCAACTGCCATATGAATGTAATGGAAGTCTCTTATCCTAAAACCTCAACGTCTCTTGGTAGTGCCTTTGGTGTGCAACTAGACAGTAGAAAGCATTCTTCACATGAGAAAGAAAGCAAAAATAATGAGCAAGGTAAGCCAGAATTCTCACTTAAACTTGAAAGAACAATATCTTCCAGGTCTCCCAGTTCTGGACACTATCTCAATACAAAACATAAGGACACTCCAGCAAGAAATGGCTATATATTGTTAGTGTGAATTTGCTTATAAATTAATAAGAAATGCTATACATAAGTCTGTACAAACTCTTTCCTTTGTGTTACAATATATGGCACACCAACATGCAAAATTTTATAGCCCTCCTCTTTGCTAAGAAAAGTTTAACTAATTTTTCCACGTTTGTACTTCCAACACTGAATTTGTTTAAAAGAAAATAAGTAAAATTAATATTTTAATCCAATAATTATTTCCTTATAGATTTGTCTTATAAAAGTAATTTATACTGAGACTAAAAATTGTGTTGAGAGTTTAAAAATGTTAACGTGATCTTATTTGCATCACATGCAGGTAAACTGAGTCCCATGGTTTACATACAACATACCATTACCACCATGGCAGCCCCTTCAGGACATTCCCTAGGTCAACAGGATGGCCATGGTCTGAGATATCTGTTAAAGGAAGAGGACTTAGAAACACAAGATGTTTATCAGAAATTGTTGAGCAAATTGCAAATTGCATTAAAAGAGGTGGAAACGTGTGTCTCTCAGATAGATGAGTAAGTAAATGATGCCGTCTATATGTGCCTTCAACATCCCCATGGAATATATTGATAAAGCAAATGTGGGTATTGCAAACTATGGATGCATAAACTTGCCTTGTCTAATCTGAACCCATCTGAACATTGTTGCATGAGATCAGCAGAAGCAGTCTCTGTTCATATTCAAGTAGAGCTACAACAGTCCAATGAATTTAGGTGTATGCAGTATTGAACTATTTTTTCCCTGAGCCTGATGTAGTTTCTGCTTTACATCACTGAACCATTGTAACTTTTCTCTTGGATGTGGAAGAAATAATTGTTTTGGGAGTAGAGGTTATATGATATCTATGTGATCTCTCAGAATTCACCAAGAGAGAAAACAAGAGCAAAGGAGCAAAAATTGCCCTAAGCCACACATCTGAGCATGCTCAGTGTGGGAGATTTGAAAAAGCCTTACTGCCCAGCTGGGGGCTGGAGTCAGCAGGGGAAAGGAGACCCGCTCCTTTCCCTTGCTGACCCTGGCACCCAGCTGGGCAGTGGGGCTGGCCAGGGAAAAATAGGTGCTGGTACGCTGTACTGGTATATACCGGCTCAAAAAAAGCCCTGGCTGGGTCTCTATAAATTGAACCGGTAGGAAAACCTATATAAGGTGCAAAGATTTATTTTAAAAGGTTTACCATTAACTGCCTATAAGCACCAGACTTTTTTCATTTTTATTCCTTATGTACTGCCAGAGTTTGATTGTTTTAGGGAAATGTAGTTCTGTATAGGAAGCATGGATACCCCGAGGCCTACTAAAAAGCTTCAAACAGGAAGAATGGGAAAGATGAAGCCAGGATAATCTAGATGTGAGCTGCTAATATTATACACTATGTACGCTTGCAGCACAATCATTGCCCTTAATTCTTAGGTGAAAGATGAAATGTTAACATAACATAAAATATAAACAAACTGATCCTTCAAGTTTACTAATAGTATTGAATTCCTGTTCATAGATTTGCTGTTTTGACGTAAAATTAAAATGTAACTCAATATTTGCTGAATTATTTACTCTTTATTATTGGTTTCCAGTGTACTAGATATTGTGCAAACATAAAATGTTCAGAACAAAAGTCTGTGTCACAATCACAGCAATTAAGCTACGGGATAGAGAAAGCTATACAAAAATAATCCAATGATTTCTTCAAAACTCTGGGTGAAATCCTGGGCCTTTTTGAAGTCAATGGCAAAACTTTCATTCACTTCAACAGGACCAGATTTCACCAGTTGTGAAGGAGAGAAATTATGCTTAATGTATTGTACAAATTATATGCTTCTAGTGCTACAGCAATTTAACAACATTATGGGGATAATCTATACTCACAAAGGGTATGTCTACACTAGAAAAAGTTAAGTCGACTTAAAATTGACTGTACTAAGTCAACATAACAAAGTGGCAAAACTTTAGGTCGACTTAGTCCACTTTGTTAAGTCGACTTAACTGGCCTTAAGTCAACTTCATAAAGTCGACTTAAGGGTTACTCCCTGTCCACACCATCCTTAAGTCGACCTAATGGGCAGTTGTTATTAAGTCATAGAATAATAGGGATGGAAGGGACCTCATGAGGTCATCTAGTCCAACTCCCTGCTAAAAAGCAGGACCACTCCCACTCCCGGGGGGCTGGGATCCCGCGGCTGTCCGTCGTCTTCAGAGTCTAGTGTAGACTCTGTAAGTCGACTTAATAAGGTCAACTTTATGTTGACTTAAGTCTACCTTGTTAAGTCGACTTAACAGAGTCGACTTAGCATTTTAGGTGTTGACGTAGCCAAAGATTTTATGGTTTAACAATGCATGTTGTGTTATACACCATGACCAAAATTTTGTGTTAGCAGAGTTATGCAGGAAAACATGTTCGCTTAGAAAAAGTCACTTCCCCTATCTGGCAGTCATTTAGAGTGTGCTGAGTTTGGGGAACAAAACTTCAAAGATAGTTTGGAATTGCAATGGTTTCAAGTAGATTATATTCATCATAACAGTGGGGAGATTTAGTAGTTTGGTACTGCTGTGGCTCTGTAGCTGAACAAAGTTATTAGGAGAGTTATCATCTTTTCTTTAGTATTTAGAATAGACCTGTGCAAATCTCACAAAACTGAACGTAACAGTTTGGAGTGCTTTAATTAGAAATTGTCTGGAGTTAATTTTGATTGATAAAATGATTTAGCACCATTGATTTATTGTGTAGGAAGAGGCCATAAAATAGAGAGCATCTGTAAACTGCTTTTTAAAAACCAGAAAGGATATTTTCAGTCTCACAAATACATGTGTTTTGCGGTTGCTCTTTAGAACTAACATTTCAGATGTAATTTGTGCCTCTGATATATATTTGACCGTGGACTGAAAGCAGAGGACTTGCCGTCACTACCAAGCTAGCCATTGTGGTGGTTGTTACTAACAATCACAGGGATACAACTCAAAGCTTTGAAGCTATTTTTTAACATAGCCAGTGACTGCTAATTTAAAAGATAACTAGAAAGAGCTTGTTGCAAAAATGTGATGCTGCATCTCATCTTGTTCAGATGTTATTAACGTTTATCTTACTTTGAGTTGTAATTTCTAGTAACTGGAATTAAAATAACATTGTATATGTTAGCTTTTTTCTTTCATAAAGTCTAATAGAACTTGAGATAGGTGAATAACTATATAGTAGTATAAATTCCAAAGGGGTAGCCGTGTTAGTCTATTGTAGAAAGACAACAGAGTCTTGTGGCACTTTTAAAGACTAACAGATTTATTAATTGCATGAGCTTTCGTGGGAGAAAATCCCACTTCGTCAGACGCTTTGAAGATAGGAAAGTTACAGAGTGGGAGGAAATTAAATGCAGGGGAGTGTATGACATCGCATCAGGTCAGGCTGTAACAGCAAATCAAAATAGGTGTTAGGATTCAAAACACTGGGGAACAGCACATAGAGGAGGGGGAGGTCAAATCACTTGTTGTAATGCGAGAAAAACCCATAGTCCCTGTTTAACCCCAAGACAACTGAGTCAAATTTGCATATAAGTTCGAGTTCTGCAGACTCTCTTTGAAGCTGTGATTTGTTATTCATCTGTTTCAACACAGCTATTAACAAGTCATTGAGGGAGTGAGCAGGGAGATTATAGTGTTCCCCTACAGGTTTTGCAGTGTTGCAATTTCTGATGTCAGATTTGTGTCCATTGATTCTTTGGCGCAGAGACTGTCCTGTCTGTCCAATATATAAGGCAGAGGGGCATTTCCGGCACATGATGGCATAAATCACATTGGTGGATGAGCAGGTGAACGAACCCTTGATGGAGTAGGTGGCATGATTAGGCCCTGTGATGGTGTCATCAGTGTAGATATGAGGGCAAAGTTGGCAGCGTGGTCTGCTGCAGGGCTGTGTTCCTACTTTAGTGTTTCTGCTCTGTGATCTGTAGTTGCTGGTAAGTACCCTTTTAAGATTAGGGGGCTGTCTGAAAGCAAGGAGAGGTCTGTCTCCCAAGGCTTGAGAGAGTGAGGGATCATCTTGTAAAATAGGCTGTAGATTTTTGATGATGTGTTGAAGAGGTCTGGCTTGGGGGTTGTAGGTGATGACCAGTGGCGTTGCAACACTGCAAAACCTGTAGGGGAACACTTTAATCTCCCTGCTCACTCCCTCATCAAAAATCTACAGCCTATTTTACAAGCCTATTTTACAGCCTATTTTACAAGCCTATTTTACAAGATGATCTTTTACAAGATGATCCCCTGCATTTAATTTCCTCCCACTCTGTAACTTTCCTATCTTCAAAGCGTCTGACGAAGTGGGATTTTCTCCCACGAAAGCTCATGCGATTAATAAATCTGTTAGTCTTTATAAGTGCCACAAGACTCTGTTGTCTTTCTACAATAGACTAACACGGCTACCCCTTTGGAATTTAAAGAGTGGAAGTTATTAAGTCGACTTAAGGAAGCATTTAAGTTGACTTAATAAGTGCCCAGTGTGGACGCAGAGTTCTGTAGGTTGACTTAAGAGACCTTAAGTCGACATAAGTTGCAAATGTAGACATACTCTTAGTTAGTAATTACCACTTAGCACCAAGAAATGTTTTCTGCAGTTAATATGCTAGTTTTGCATATGCAGATGTATGGTTTATGTTTATAATTAGTCACCAAAAGTTCAAGGTCATACTAAAATACATTTTTTTCCTCTGAAGAATAATTTGTTTATTGTCAGATTTACTATTTTGTATTGCTGTCATGTTGCTTTAATTAAAGCTTGATTTTAATTCATTTAAATTAGTGATGGTATCTTTTGTTTATTTATATTTTATAATTGTGGGTTTTTGTTTTTTTCTCGCTTGCTTGACCACAATTTTAAAATGGACAGGAGTCTGAATTAAAAAACAAGGTTTCTAATCTTTTCATATGACACAAAATAATGGAAAAGAACAACAGAGAAATGTAGAGTTGCTTGTGAGATGATCAGCTCACTTTTTTGAAAAAATGCATTCATCCTAATTATTTTTATCACATTCCAGCCTTCTCTCTTCAATAACTTATTCTCCCAAATCAGAACGTAATACAGCTGAGAACTTAATACCAGCAGACAGTGACAATGAAAAGGGAGAAAGGAATGGGAAAAGGGTGTGTTTCAACGTAACAGGTGATGAGCAGGAAGACTCTGGTCATGACACCATCAGCAACAGAGATTCATACAGGTAATTTTACTAACAATATTTTTGCCTTAACTCTGATAGAGCAGCATAATATACAGCATTGTAGATTTTCAAGATTGCTTTAAAAATATCAAAATACAATGGTTATTACCGCTTGTAAAGGAAGAATTTTATATTTTAGTCATGAGGGTGGATTAGTTTCTACTGTAATGCAAACCTTTTCCTGTAATAATAACTAGAGGGACCTTTACCAGAACTCTGGATCTGAATATCCCCAGAAAAGCATAGCCAGAACAATGTATCCACCTGCCAGATTCTGTTTCAGTCTGCTACAGAACATAGAAACTGGCAGTTTGAGCTACAGAGGTTTGTGGTGGAAATAGGCCCAACCACACCCGAAAATGTTTGTCAGATCTGATGTCAATCATAAAGATCAGAATGAGAATCTGTACTCCAAAATTTAATTTAGGCAGCATATCCGTTTAAACATTGATATGTTATCTTATCTGTAGTCCTAACAACAAGAAAAACTTTACCCTGGAATTCAAATACTTTGGAAAAGAGTAGTGTTCATAGGAACAGTGCCATTTTTGTAGGACATTTTCTGTTACTCAAAATAAAGAATGGATTTTGTAAATTTTACTTCATTTTGCAATTAAAACAAAATTATTTCTGTATTCGGGTCAAAAAGTAGAAATTCTCTTAGATTGGTGGCACAGTAACAGGATTCTTTAATATTTTAAAGACCCATTTTGTGAGCTAACATTTGATTACTACCGTATGGCTGATAGGAACCTGTAATTGGGTGTGTGAGGAGGAAGGTACTAACTGATTCTTATATCAACTGCTTTACTCTGATCCCAGCCTTCTATAATCTTTCTAACATTGTGTGTAAAAACAAACCTAAAACCTCAGTTTCCTGTGCACATAATACCCCTCCATTTTTATCTTTAGTGCATCTCTCAGTTATGACAGTGAATTTTTAAAAACAGATCTAATGTAGTGAAATGATCAACCAGCAAATTCCAACAGATTGCTAGAAATGTTAGAAAAAAAGACCAAATCCTGTCTCTGAGTGAGGAAGACATTATGAGAAATGCAGGACATTTTCATTTATTAGTACTTATAGCCATTTGTGTTCTTATATTCATTACTACAGTACAATACATATAAAGAAATATATAGCTAAGAAGTGGCTAAATCTGATCTCTTTTCCCTTTACCCATGTCTGTTGTTTTGTACTTTGTTCAATCCAGTTTTAATGACCCTAGTGATGAGTTTTCCACCATTCTCCCTTGGGAGACATTTCCAAAGTCTGACAGAGCTCATTGTCAGAAAATATTTCTTAATATCCAATCGGAAATTCTCATAACTCTTAGGGACTCTATTCTAGGAACATGTCTTAATCAACATAGTTTCAATCATTTAGTAGACAGCACATAAATTATAAATTATATCCCCACTCATACCATCCAAAAATATTCTTTACTCTCTGATTTTAACCTCTGTATAAACAATTTATAATATAATATAATAATATAAAACCGAGTCCTATATTGTGAACTTTGTCATGCATGGTATTAAGTAGGGCATGCATTTTGAACTCTGCAGCCATTTTAAATTAAATGCTCTCATACAATAACATTTAGTCATAAAGTTTAAGGCCAGAAGGGACTGCCTGATCATCTCATCTGACCTCTTGTGCATTACAGGCTGCCAAATACCCCCCAGCCACTCTCCTACCAATCCCAACAGCCAGAATTAGACCAAAGTATTACAGCTTTCAGGAGACTGAGCTATTATATGCCACAGGCAGCGAATAGGAGGGACTGCAATGCATCAGTGTCCAAGGGCCCTGTAATGGCAGGAAATTGATTAAATGAGAAGTATGTAGGTGATGTGTTTCTCTCACATTCATGAAGTATTGTAGACTTCCTCTGTTGGATATCTACTCTAACACCTGAAAACTTAAATTTAAACCAAGTTCTCCCTTGCTAGTTAGATGATATGGTTGACTTGGTTACTGTTGCAGCCTGTGGGTTCAAATCCCTTTGGAAATTGGTTTGCAACAAAATCTTATTTCTCCTCCTCTCTGTGTGATATGGATGAATTCATTCACATTCTGTGTATAAAAAAAAACAACTAAATGGGAATAAAAAAAAAATCACATGGCTACAGAGTGATCTCTACAATACCAAAACCAGTGGAAGTGTCCCTATGATCAAACAGAGGTAGAAGTGAAAGCCCCACCACTACCACCTGCCCCCTACTCTGTATACACATAGGAGCCCTGATCTTGCAACTGGATTTATGTGAGCAAACTTTTGTACCCACAGAGAGTTCCGGGAAGGTTCTGGGGCTTCATTCAGGTGCAGGCGTCCCTGTGTACTTATCCTATTGCACTGTCTATAGCTCAGAGGCATGGGATCATAAACTGTGGTTTGGTTGAAGGGAGAAATTGTCTTTATTAATGTCAATAAGTTCCAGAGGGGTAGCCGTGTTAGTCTGTATATAGCAAGAACAACAAAAGTCCTGTGGCACCTTAAAGACTAACAAATTTCTTTGGGCATAAGCTTTCGTGGGCTGCAGCCCACTTCGTCAGATGCATGGAAACTACAATTAGGAGGTATATAGACACTTGCAAGGGCGAGAAACAATACAATGGGGAGGGCAAGTGCTAACAAAGTCAACTCAGTTAGGGTAGATGAGGCCTATTCGCAATAGTTGATTAGAAGGTGTAGATTAGAACTGTTGTGAATAGGCCTCATCTACCCTAACTGAGTTGACTTTGACAACAGAGTCTTGTGGCACTTTTAAAGACTAACAGATTTATTAATCGCATGAGCTTTCGTGGGAGAAAATCCCACTTCGTCTTTCTCCCACGAAAGCTCATGCGATTAATAAATCTGTTAGTCTTTAAAAGTGCCACAAGACTCTGTTGTCTTTCTACAATAGACTAACACGGCTACCCCTTTGGAGTTGACTTTGTTAGCGCTTGCCCTCCCCATTGTATTGCTTCTCACCCTTGCAAGTGTGTATATACCTCCTAACTGTAGTTTCCACTTCATGCATCTGACAAAGTGGGTTGCAGCCCACGAAAGCTTATGCCTGAAGAAATTTTTGAGTCTTTAATGTGCCACAGGACTTTCGTTGTTTTTTTAATTAATGTTGTTGTTGTTTAATTAATAAGACTAGTTAATCAATAGTGAATTAATTAATAGGAATCATTTAATTATTTTCTAATCTTATTATAAATTACACTTTTCAAGTCAGAAGTCAGCATGCTTCATCATTTAAAAGAGTTATACGTATGAGTACAGAATTGAAATGTGGAGAAATTAACACATTTGAGGCCACATTTCCAAAAATCTCCACTCATCTGCATGAAAGGTTACTTGATGTGGATGTGGAACTGCATATTTTCAATGGACAATTTACTTGTTCACACGCATATGGTGAGGGCAACACAACCATCTATTCTGGGAATCTATCCATCAAAGTCTTGTCAGAGTCAAATAGAAGTTCCTGCATATTGTGTATGATGTCATAAAGTCAAAGGTAAAACATTGTAGAAGACCTCAGCAAGAGAAGAGAGTTTAAGAAAAATGAAAGGCACTTTACTTTTAATACTTTCATGTGGTACTTGTACTGTATGACACATGTTTTTTTGTGTGTTTGTTTGTTTGTTTTAAAGTGATTGCAATAGCAACAGGAACTCCATTGCCTCATTCACCAGCATTTGCAGTAGCCAATGCAGTTCTTACTTTCACAGTGATGAAATGGACTCAGGTAAGTTTTTAAAAAGTCATCTTTAAATTCTTCTGGAGATAGTGTTTGTTTGTTTGTTTGTTTTAGTCATATACATGTCTGTCTTCATCATAGTAGGTTGTAGGAGTGTAGCATTCAACATCTACTTTGTGTATGTTGCACTTTTGCACCTTTCTGAATAACAAAGCCTATTTTCCAATTCTGCCAAAAGTATAGTGGATTAGTAAAAGTTGTCAGAGACTAATTTTAACCATCTCTCCACTCTGGCCTGCCCTGGACAAATACGTTATGCTGCTCAAAAGGAAAGGAATTGTACAAGGAGTGCTATCTCAGGCAGGAGATGAGACACTGAATAAAAAATACCACTGCGTGCAAGTGCTGGGAAGAGTGAAACCACAGAAAGGCATGATCACCATAATGTTCTGTTTTATGTCAAGGTTGAACAAATTTAATTTAAATAATCACAGATGCTAATTCTTATCTATATCCCACTCGATATTTCCTTTTTCAATTTTAATTCCATATTTAGCTTTCTTTAAAAACTACTGAACTATCAGAAACATTTCATTAGCACTAGCATTAAGACTGAAATGTTTTCAGGGTTCTTATAAAAATGTTATGTCAGAATATTCATTGACTGTGCTCTAGGTATAAATAGCTTGGAGATATTTGAGCAATCTCGTCATTTTTTTTTTTCAGAGACCTGTGGTCTAGTTGGTGGAGCACAGGACATGGAGACAGGACTCCTAGGTTCTGTTTCTAACTTTTATAATACGGCCTAGTCATTTTCCTTAACATTCAGGTCCTTAGTATAGACAAAGATATAAATAATGCAGTTAGTTACCTACTTCAAACACGATGTGTCATTTATTGTACACATGCCATTATAATGTTGTTGATTACTTTTGCTACATTATTAAAATAGTAAAATAGTCTATCAATTAGTGTGAAGTGCTAAGCACAGAAGAATCTAAGGCTACGTCTACACTGGCAAAGTTAAGTTGACTTTATTAAGTCGACTTAACAAGGTCAACTTTAAGTCAATTTAAAGTCAACCTAAAGTCGACCTTGTTAAGTCGATCTAACAGAGTGGCAATACTTTAAGTCGACTTAAGTCAACCTTGTTAAGTCAACTTAATAAGGTCAATTTAGCACTAATCCCCATCCACACTGGCTTTAAGTCGACTTAAGAAGTTGACTTAAGGCTTAAGTCGACTCAGAGTAGGTGTTATTAAGTTGATTTACGCTCTTATTAAGTCAACTTAAGGAAGGGCTTATGCTGACTTAATAAAAGCCCGGTGTGGATGCAGCTTTGTTTAGGTCGACTTAAGCCTCCTTAAGTCGACCTAACTTGCTAGTGTAGATGTACCTTAAAAGCTTGAGCATCAGCTTGTGTACACATCAGAGTCACCCAAATCTGCATGATTTTGAAAAGTAGTTGGAGACCTGAATCTAGTTATGATTTAAAATATTTTATACACAGGTGATGAACTTCCTTTAAGTGTTCGCATTTCTCATGATAAACAGGACAAACTCCATAGCTGTTTGGAGCATCTTTTTGGTCAGGTATGAGATTTTTTTCTTAGACCAACACTGTTAACAAGCTTGACTTCAAACCACCAGGGAACCACTGTCTGCAGCAAGTGGTTGTTTTCTTGCTGCTTCTGCCTTCCACTATATACTTAGATGATATGTATTTACCCTTTCCCTTTCCCTAAGGCTACTGACCCAGGATTGCCAAGGAGAACAGATTCTTAGGCTAAATCTAACAGATTTTCTAGTCTTTAGTTTAAATTGTTAGTTAAGAAAAAATTCAAAATAATCTTTTTTCTTTTACTATTCCATTTTTCTCCTGTAGAGCAAATCTTTCTAAATATTGCTATGAAAAAGGCATGCCACTCATAGAACTTTGATCCTAACAGGTAGACTCAATTGTCAGTCTTTTGAAAGGACCAGCTGTAATGAGGGCCTTTGAACAAACCAAGTTCTTCACACCAGGTCGAGGCCTGCAAGGTAACATTTCAAACTAACTTCTAGAATCAACAGGTGGCACAAACAGTGACAGGTCACAGCTTTATGAATGTACAGTATTAGATATGGATGCTAAAGAACAACCCAATTTTCTCTGTTCATGTTATATTCTATAATAATGACAATTCAAACATTTTAATACATAGATATTATTATTCTTAGCTGGTACATTTTCACTTTTGTTGCATGAGGCATTTAGGTTTTCTTGAAACAAAAGCTGAAATCACAGCCTCTGAACTGAATATAAAATTTCTGAGGCTTTGGAGCAGAAAGCAGTTTTGACATATTGCGAGTATTTTTATCTGGTTCATGGTTTTTCTGTCCCAACAACTGAAGCACTTTCTGATTATTTATTTATTTATGCCTGGCCTTTTCTGTTTTTGTGGACATTTTTCTTCTTGTAAAATTGTATTTCATAAACAAGCAAAACTTCAGTGTGGGTTCTTATTGTAAATATTATTAATTATTTAAAGCCAGTCTTAGTCTGATTTGAGGTCCTGATCATGCTGACAGTCATGTACATGATTAACTTTGGATGTGCATACACGCTTGTATATGTATGGGCCCAAAGTTAGTCATGTACCTAAGTTTTAAGTTTCAACTTAAACAGGAGTGAAGTGTTTTCAGGATTAGACTCCATTTAACAGGACTGAAACACCTTTAAAAATTGCTACTGAAGGTTTTTTGGTGAACTGAGTTTGAAAAAAGATTGTATGGGGAATTAGAAAATGCAACTGTGTGGGTAACAGAAATAATTCTGCTGTAAAATTGTTTGGTTTCGGGGTTAGTGTCAACATATACAACTTTCAACAGAGAAAATGCATTAATTATAGAAGGCCGATGGTCATATCCTCAGCTTCGTAAATCATCATAGCTCCATTGCAGCCTGTGAACCCTATGCCATTGTATGTCAGTTTGTTGTCTGACGCTATGATGCATCATGACCTTCCACTCACCAACCCTGCAGTGAATCTGCCCAAAGTTAAATTGGACATAGTGGGACTTCTTTCTAGCAAATATTTTAATTTTCAGAATCTTTTTGATTGGTTTTAGGGAAAGATAAGCAAGACCCACAGATGATATTTATGTGTACTGATGTTTTTCAGACTGAATATCCTGAAAAATCTTCCACTACAAACCACGCAGAATATATTATTTAACTATAAATGTATAAATAGGTACAAGATTTGAAATATTTAGTGCAGGGGTTGGCAATCCAAAAGATAAGAAGAGCTGTATAAAAAAATTCTTTCAATTAGTGAGTGTTTTGAGAGCCACAGCAGGTGTAGCCTCCTGATGGGGGGTGGCGAGAGCTGGGCCAGGGCTCCTGCCGCAGGGTCCTCTGGTGGCGGGGAGGGGAAAGACCTTGGAATCAGGAGCAGGCCCCCCTCACAGGGTCCCCCAGTGGCCCGAGGGTGAGGAGGGGAGGAGAACAGAGTCTGGAGCTTAGTGTGGGCTGCCTGCAGGGTCCCTGGTGGCAGAGGGGCCTGGAGCCCCATGCAGGTCTGGAGCCACAGATTGCAGATCCCTGATCTAGTGTAAACACCAAAAAAGGTATCTATTTAATAAAGATGATTTAGAATAACATAAAAGGAAATGTATATTCTGTGTGACAATGCAGCTTTATATGGATAGACCATAATAATGTCAGGGACACTTTTAGTGATCTGAAGAGTAGTCTAGGTTAAACAGCTAAAAGTTGTTAAGTAAGGAAGATTATTTTTCTGATAATTTTGCTACAATTTATCATCCACTGTTACATGAATTCTTGAGTGGATATAATGAAGGTTTAAAAAGCACTTGAATTCAATCAAATGTGTAACAGTTTGTGTGTTATTGAAATGACTTATTGCTGATGTATGTCTTTTTTTTATACAGGTATTTAGTACATTAAATCATGTGAAAAACTAAAAGTCAGGAAATTGCAGGCTCTTCTTAATGATAAGACTATTCCACTCAGAAAGAAATACAGTGGATTTCTGAGGATGTTTAATCTAAAGAGGTATTTTCTGCCTTTGCTTAGAGTTTCAGCAGGAAATGGAACTTAAGCTTAGCTGTCCAAAGAGGTTACGACTTCACATCAAGCAAGACCCTTGGAACCTTCCCAGCAGCGTCCAAAATCTTGCACAGAACATCAGAAAATTTGTCGAAGGTCAGTAAGAATAACTTAAACCTCAATAAACTGACATTTAATGAGTGTGTGTGGAGTAAGGATGTAGCAGGTTGCTGCTTTTTGTGAGCTAAGGTCTGCAGAGCATCATGTAGCCAATAGAAAAATTCTAAATTCCAGCACAGCTTGTGGTCTCAAGAACAAAACAAATGGAGACTAATTTAAATCAGAGATTCTCAAATGAGGGGGTATGCCTCCCTGGGGAGGTGTGGGCCCGCAGCAAGTCTATTGCCTGTCCTTTGGCCAGTGTGTAGTGCAGCATGTCAGAGCAGATCCAGAAGTCTGCTTCTTGGAAGGGGCAAAGACAGCCAGTACTCCACCTAAGGAGCAGCACTATGGCTATGCCTACACTTGCAATTCTAAGTCGACTTAGTGCATCTACACATCTCTTAGTTAAGTCGACTTAGTGCATCTACACTTAAAATTAAAGTTGACTTAAAGGGGAACTTACAAAGTCGACCTAGATCGTCCACACTGGATGCCTAGGTCGACTTCTAGGGGCTAGGGGGACCTTGGGCAGATCCACGGTGGCAGGGGGGCACCCCTTGTGTACAATGGGGCAAAGGGGGATGGGGACCCTGGCAGGGCATGTGGGGAGGGTGTGTTGCTCTCCGGATTTAAGGAACCATTTATGATATTATTTTCTATTAATATCTCATAAGTGCTATAATCCATATGAACTATGTCATGTTTGGTATCAATAGAAAGGTAGTAATTTGCTGGGAGTGATTATATAATTCATGTATAGTAATTTTATGTGTATTAGAAGTTAGGAATATGGTTGCTATATCTATGCTTTAACTTGTGTGATTCTGTGGAAACACCCGAGACAGGCTGTCTACAACCATTGTAGTCAAATTCCAAAGGGGTAGCCGTGTTAGTCTATTGTAGAAAGACAACAGAGTCCTGTGGCACTTTTAAAGACTAACAGATTTATTTATCACTGATGACACCATCACAGGGCCTAATCATGCCACCTACTCCATCAAGGGTTCGTTCATCTGCTCATCCACCAATGTGATTTATGCCATCATGTGCCGGAAATGCCCCTCTGCCTTATATATTGGACAGACAGGACAGTCTCTGTGCCAAAGAATCAATGGACACAAATCTGACATCAGAAATTGCAACACTGCAAAACCTGTAGGGGAACACTTCAATCTCCCTGCTCACTCCCTTGACGACTTGTTAATAGCTGTGTTGAAACAGATGAATAACAAATCACAGCTTCAAAGAGAGACTGCAGAACTCGAACTTATATGCAAATTTGACTCAGTTGTCTTGGGGTTAAACAGGGACTATGGGTTTTTCTCGCATTACAACAAGTGATTTGACCTCCCCCTCCTCTATGTGCTGTTCCCCAGTGTTTTGAATCCTAACACCTATTTTGATTTGCTGTTACAGCCTGACCTGATGCTATGTCATACACTCCCCGCATTTAATTTCCTCCCACTCTGTAACTTTCCTATCTTCAAAGCGTCTGACGAAGTGGGATTTTCTCCCACGAAATCTCATGTGATAAATAAATCTGTTAGTCTTTAAAAGTGCCACAGGACTCTGTTGTCTTTCTACAACCATTGTGTCCTTAATGTTAAGGAAGCTGCCAGGTACAATGGGCCCAGGGAGTAACCTGATGAGCCATTAAGGACACAATGGTTGTATTCCTTATGTACTGAAGCTCAGCCACTCACAGTGGAGGGGCCAACACAGATGCAGGGTCCCTGTGCCTCATCAGATTTCAGGAGAAGTTGTGTCCCGTGCGGTTCCTGATGGACCGCATCCCCTATGGTAACTTGCTAGTCCCACCTGGTGACAGTGGTGGCCAGTCCTGGGTACTAACTTGGCACCCCCATTGACTTCTTGCTGCATTGGATCTGTGTGGTGCTCCTGGTACTTCCAGACTCTGCATGCCATGCTCTGACCCCTTCTCTGTCCAGGAATGCAGATGCTTGCACATTATGGTCCACCTGCACTGACAGGACGTCATGAATCCCTTCCTCTTAAGTCCAGCACCCATGAGCCCTGCTCTCTAGATCAGTGGTATTCAAACTATGTGTCGGGACCCAGTCCTGGGTCGTAGACCCTTAGATATTGGGTCATGGACCCCCTGCCACTGCCGCCGAAAGACTGGAATGCATTGCTGAAAGATGTAATTGTTGGGTTGCAGGCATAAATGATTTTTTTCAACTGGGTCCTGAGGAAAAAAGTTGGAAAAGCTCTGTTCTTGATCCTTGGCCCCTAAGAATTGAAGGCGAGGGAGAAATATCGCACAGTAAATGGGTGTCAGTCTTATTTTAGCTACTGCGATTTGTACTTTTTTTTTTTTAATAGAACTGTGAGGAACCCCACAAGGTGCTTTATGAAATAAAATTAGTACTTTTGACAGTCTCATTACAGCTATGTTGATTAAAGCCCTTCTATTCTATTATTTGTATCTTTGCAAAGGAGAAGGTTTTCAGTTCTCTATTTTGTCTTGATAGCTATGAAGAAGTGCAATGGTATTGTTTTTCTTAGCTTAGGGTGGCTTACTATGACAAAGTCTGAAACCCTGGTTTAAATAATATCTCGGTGGTTGGCTAAGGACGGATGCCAGCAGGAGGTTCAGCAGCAAAAGGGGCTATTGTCATCTCTATGCAATAGATGTGTAGGGGAATTTGGACCTAAAAAGAAGACAGTGAGTGATTCCAAGAGTAGCTGAGGTCAGTTGGCCTCATTCTGTTCCCGCTGAAGTGAAGGGGAACTTAGACACTCAACTGGAGCATAGCAGGCCTAGCTATACTGAAGTGTGCGTTTCACAAGGTGTGCTCAGCACTTTGCCTTTTTCATTGTGCTGTTTTCAGGACATAAGGACATAAGCAGAGCCCTGTGTGTGATGCTGTCTGGATTTAGGGAAGCATTTATTTTCCATTAATATCTCATATATGCTATAATCCATAGGAGCTATGTCATGTTTGGTATCAATAGAAAGGTAGTAATTTGCTGGGAATGATTATATAGCTCATGTATAGGAATTGTATTTGTATTAGAAGTTAGGAATATGGTTGTTATATCTATACTTTAACTTGTATGATTCTGTGGAAACACCCGAGACAGGCTGTTTGATAGCTAGAGGAGCAATGAAAAAAGAAGCTTCAGAGATTTATAAAACTGTGCAGTAGAATATTGCAACACATATATCTCTTTGTGGGAACCAAAGCCAGCTGTAGGTTGCTTCAGTCCAAGTTTAAAATTATTTGTGTGTGCATTTTACCCGCTTCATTTAATTGGCTAATTTCCATAACTACCCATAATGAAACTGCTTAGTTTCAGACTAAATTGTGATATGCTTAAAGATAAGCTTTAAAAAAAAACATAGTATTTCTGACTTTAGAGTCTATGATGTCTTTAGCTACTGGGATAGAAAAGTCCAAAACCAAACAAACCTCTCTTCTATTTGGTCCAAATCATTAAAGTCCATATTGGTGAAATCTAGAAAGACAAGTCACAATAATATATATTTTATATCTGTAATGGCTGCCATAGAATGGATACTGAACAGACTATTTTCTAAAAGATCTAGTTCTCAACAAAGACTAAAATCCAGGTACATTTTAGCATTAATCATGGACAGTTTAATGACTTTGAAGAAGAGGAAAACTTAGGTCTCCACCTGTCATTTGACGCTTTCTAAGGCTATGTCTACACTTGTAAAATTAAGTCAACTCTGTTAAGTTGACTTAACAAAGTTGACTTTAAGTCGACTTAAAGTCGACATGGTTAAGTCGACTTAACAGAGTGGCTACACTTTAGGTCAACTTAAGTCGACCTTGTTAAGTCAATTTAACAGTAGACATACCCATCTACTGGCTTTCAGTCAACTTAATAAGGTCGACTTAGTACTATTCCCCATCGACACTGGCTTGAAGTCGATTTACGGCTTAAGTCGACCTTCAGCAGTGGTGGTGTTAAGTCACTTAAGCTGTTAAGTCGACTTAAGGAAGCGCTTAAGTTGACTTAATAAAAACCCAGTGTGGACACGGCTTTGTGTAGGTCGACTTAATCGTCCTTAAGTTGACCTAAGTTGCCAGTGTAGATGCACCCTAAGAGCCTGTCAGAACTCAGACCAGTCTGATGTGACTAGTTTGTCCATAAAGGATCGAGGTATTTAGCAGACAAACTAGCCAGTCTGCCATACTATTTTGGGATATTTCTGACGGGAAAGCTAACATGAGGTTAGAGCAGCAAATTATAGTTACTTGTCCTTCCCCTTTTGTGCTTTTATTTATCTGATTCAGAAAGAATAAAAATTGGCCCCTAGTTCATTTTTATATTTTGCATTTTAAGACAAAGGTCATTTCAAGCCAAAAGCTGAATTGAAGTTCTTCAATATGTTTCAGTAATCAAGCTCAAAACACAGGAGTCAACCCATTTAAAGAATGAGAAATGTTTTTTCTATTCAGTGTTTTAAAAAACATTTTATTTTTGTGCTGTGTGGCCAGTTGAAAGCTAGATTGTTGTCACACAATTTAGTGAGCCCCTTCTTGGTTAGGCTATTAATGTACTCTTTGAGCATGTTCAATGGAATTTCAGTCATAGGTAGGTGAATCTCCATATTTCTACATAAGCAGATGTCAAGTGACTACATTTAATAGTGAGAAAAGGGAATTTTTATGTCTCTTGACATAAATTTAGGTTTTGTGGTGAGTAGTTGAGGAAGCCCACAAAGCCTCTTTGGCTACCTCCTAAAGAAATTTTGGTTAGTGGTGCATAGAGGCTATCGTGATTGAAAACTTGTTTAACCATTATTGATATTAATTTTCCACAAAGGGATTCACTTTGTTGACTCCAGATCTTAATGGAATTCTCAATAGCTGTTGTATTTTCTTGTTGTTGGTTCTCTGGCCCTGAATAACATGCTCAATTAGATTAGAATGATTCGACATTTAAAGCAGATGGAGATTTAGGAATGCCATGAAAGATGGATATAATGTCTACATTGCAGGGGTTTTAAATTTGTCTTGTGTAATAAATATGAAGAAAATAGAGAAAAATCATAATACCTTCAGATGATCCCTCTAGTTTGTCAATTTTATTATTATTGTCTCGGAAAATGCTTATAATATCCATGATATGCACTCTGATTAAAAAATGATTTTTCCTGGGAAATAAATAAAAAAAACTATGTCAAGATCTCTTACAATAAAAACTTTCATCCTGTAATATAGTTAACTAAAAGGGGGAAAGTTTGGCAGTAGAAGTCAGTCTTGAAAGGCTAATAAATGTAGAGAATTTATAGGAGGAATGTGAGATTGAGTGCTTCATGGATTCAAGAAGGATATTGATAGAGTCTAGATAAGTGGCTCAAAAAAAGTACAGACGTACTTGTGGGAGGAAGTGACTAGAAGTTCCAAGTTGGCAGACCAGGGAGTAGCAGATGAGAAAAGCCGTAGGTAGGATCAGGACTGTGCAGATCCTTGAAGGTGAAGTTGAAGAGTTTGAATATGATGTGGAAGAGATCAGAAGTCAATGCAGGGATTGGGAAATAACACCATCAAGAGACAGAGAAGGAAGATTAATTTAACTGCAGCATATTGGATGGACATGAGCCATTATATGAAAATCTGCAAACCCAGAGAGAAGGAAGTTACAATAGTCAAGATCTGAGAACTGAGACAGGGACAGGATGTCAGCAAGTCAGATGGAGAGGGAGGGACATTTTGCAACATTATTAAGGAAAAACTGGTGGTACTTAATAGCTTGGATGTGATGGAAAGTCGAGAAAGGAATTGAATACAACATTAAGAATGCATGACTAGGATCCTGAATAGATGGTAGGGTATGAGGAGGAGAAAGAAGCAAGGAATAGGAATATAGATCCGTGTAGACTAGAGGAAGTCTACACTGGTACTTAATAAATTTTACAATAATCATCTTGCCCTTGTGTTCAAGGCCTTGGGGTGTTTCTGTTGAGGGCAGAAATTGATATCCCGGTATTTTCTTTGATGTCTTGTTTATTCATAAGGAATGTTCAACGTCCTGTGTCTCTGAACACAGAAGGAACCAAGAAAAAAAGGAGCAGTTTTAGCTTACAGCTTCCAATCCTCTTTAGCAAAAAAACAAACTAAAAATGTGTGCGCTCTCTCTCTCTCACTCTCTCTTCAGGGTCACACTATGCTTACATTGTCCTGCTTGCATTTTTTTTTCTCCCTCTCTTTTTGTCTGTTTTCAGTTTCTATTTAATTTCTCTTACTGGACTTTCCCCACATCTACCCAAAATGATACTCAGCCAAATGCTTCTGGGTGGACATCACTTCTTTTCTTAAGTGGTGGCAGTTCTGTTATCTGAAGGGTGATTTCACACCTATTGATCTCAATAGAGTTTTAACTGAACCCTTACCAATGTCCCACTTAGTTTATAACAACACTCCCACGCTTAACTTTGCTCTTTGTTCTGATGACACCCCGCGCCCTCCAAAGAGAGAGAAAAAATAACAAATTAATAAATATATATATATATATATATATGTGTATATATATATATATATAGAGAGAGAGAGACAGAGAGAGAGAGAGAGAGAGAGAGAGAGAGAGAGAGAGAGAGTTATATTACATACATATGTACAGTGCCTTTATGTCAAAACTTTTTCATATCACCAACCCAAAGGAATTTTTTTCCCACCCAAATCTCTTTGGAGCTTTTCTCTCCCTGTGTTTCCTTTCAAGTAACCCCTGAGGAATGCTTGTAGGTTCTGTGGAATTTGTTGACAGAAGCAGACCCTGCCATTTTGTTCTAATGGGAAATTCACTACTGTAACAACTTTTTCAGTCTCAACTTTCTCAGGTACATTCCCATATTCAGGAGTCAACCAAACTGAAATTCTGCCCCCCTGACATCTTCTCAAATAGTCCTTATAGATAACTTAGAACCTAGTCATAGAACTTATCTGTACTGTGAACACCACTTCATTGATTTGGGTCAGTATTAGGGTGCCTCCCAAGATTTATCCAATTTAAGGCTCATACCCATCTTTCATCTCGGATTGTGAAACTAGACCAGTGTTGGTAACCCTGGCTGCATTTGGGGGTGCACACTGGGTAACTCGATGGGGTAAAAGGCCATGAGTGCCGATGAAGGCCCTTGCTCCAGACTCAGCGGCAGCCAGGAAACAATAGCACCATATAAGGAGGTCCCCCGGTTCCAAAAAACATAAGCAAATAACATAACATAGCCTTAAAGGCTTGCTTCTAACCCAGAGAAAGAGGAGGAGGGTAAAATATTTTCACACACAGCAAAAAAAAAGTACTAAAGTAAGCTATGTAAAAGTCACTGAGTGCAGGTGCGCATAATTTAAAACATGCCTGTCTCCGTGTGCTTCTCCGCCCTGGTGTAGTTATTGGTGCTGCGCACTCCGGGCAACAAACCTAAACAAACTGTTGCTAGCCCCAGCCTGTCCTCGGGCGTCCCACCTGCAACAGTTCTTGGCGAGCCAGGCAGGAGGCTGGGACTTTAGAGGTTTCAAACAGCCTTGCCCGGACCCCACCAAGAGCCAGGTCAGCCGCCGCCGCCTCGACACCCACACGCGCACTGGCACTTTGCCAGAAGGCCTCGTTGCGTAAGACTGCCCAGCCTGGTGGGCACTTCGGTGCAACGCACCCATGGTAAGCGAAGAACCACCGGCATAAGGTCAGGCAACAGTGTAGAACTGGTCCTTTTACAAGTAGGACTAGTCCGTCTAGTAGTAAATCCATTACCCTGGGGACGCCCAGGAATAGTCCCAAAAAAGTATGGGACAAAGACAAAAGAAGAAACCGGGGTATTGTGCCCCCTTAATATGCATTTGCTAAACTAAAAAAGTTTAGGGTCAGACCCTATAACTAAAAAACAACTAAAAAGGTTTTGTTCTGTTAATTGGCCACAGTATCAGTTAAAGGACCGGGAGCGATGGCCTCAAGGGGATCTCCCTTCTCCTCTGAGCTCCCCAGGCTAACTGACCTCTGGTGCCTGCAGCTCTGTTTCTTATACTGGGTGCTGCACCCTGATTGGCTTTCTCCTGCTTGCAGCCCATTGGCTGCAGTTCCCTAGCCCTTATTAACCCCATAAAGGCCAGTGTGGGACAACCGACCCATCACAGGCTCCATTGGTGCCCTCATAAGATACTGATGCAAAATGGCTCTCCCAAATTTAGGAGGACCCTTTGCAAGACCAGCATCATATTTTCTGCATCAATTTTCTACATCATTCCTGCAATGGAAATTGTTCCTCAACTTGACTAAGATTTTTGCAACCTCAAAATGTCTAGTAGGTTTAAGACCGTAACATAACCTCTGAATCTCCTTTTTCAATGTACCCAATACTACTAGCTGGACCTGTATTCATCACTCACTGGTTTCTCTCATCTCCTATATATCAATTTTTTTTAATTTACAAGCTTTCCCACTGAAATGTATTCATTGACTGGAAAGCTTTTAATGTGGTGTTTGGGGGGAATATTATATTCTAACATGGCTACTGCCAATGGATTTTCCGGCACACAATCCTGGTATAAGGATCTTCTCTTCAGGAAGTTTTTAATTGCTCTTGGGTCCAGTCCTGAAACACCATCCCATTGTTCAGTGGATGTATCAGGAAAGCGGGCAGGTATGCTAATTACAGGAAGAGAAGCATATTCTTTGCCTTGAACAACTGAGGACCAGTCTACACTACAAAGTTAGGTTGAAATAAGTCACCTTGCATTGCTCTATTTATGGATGTCTACATTCATATTTGTCTCTTGCTGAGATAAAGCACCCTGTTACGGCAAAATAATGACACCACCTCCCGATGGCATCAAGCTGTGTCAACTTACTGTGATCAATGCGGTACGAGTGTAAACACTACAATTGTGTTGACACTAGCAGACCGCAAGCTGCTGTCCCACAATGCAGGACAGTGTCTGCTCTGATCAGGTTGTGAACTCCACTGCTCAGAAGTCACAGAGACTGGAAGCTTTCCCTTTAAAATCCTGGGGTTTTTTTTTAAATGCCTTTTCCTGACTGCCCAACTTGGCAAGAACACCAAGCAGTTCTCTCTTGCTGTGTGCAACGCCCAACCATCTATGCTGGCTACATGCTCTAGATGTGCCCCCCTCTGGAGCAGACAGGAAGTATTGGATCTCCTGAGCCTGTGGGGAGAAGAGGCTGTGCAGTCATAGCTACAAAGCAGGTGTAGAAATGTGGACTGCTACAAAAGATCGCACAGGGGATGGAGGCAAAAAGAATCAACAACAGTGCCAAATGAAAGTAAATGAACTGCAGCAGGCACACTATAAGGCCAGGGAAGCCACCAGTCAATTTGGTGCAAAGCTGCAGACCCGTCAGTTTTACAATGAGCTCGATGCTAAACTTGGCAGAGAGCCCATCAGCACTTTGCAAACCACTTTGGAGATCTTGACTGGAGACACACTCCAGGATGAGAAGCAGAAAGGTGGATACCTCCAGCGATGCCAGAATCGTTGAGACTTCAACACAATTTAGCCTGTTTCACCAACCGAGCATGGACAACACAGGGAGAGGAACCCTGGGTAAGTGTGTGCATACATTCACCCTTAAAGTTTTAAATGTGAAGATTGCACCTTGCCCAATCCCAAGTTAGCATAAGTATCTGCTTTTTATTGTTTTGTTCAGATGAGAAGAGGCAAAAAAGAGAAGTCCACAATCCTTAGAGGTAGAGTTGTTATCTGCCTTTCATTTCCCTGTAAGGCTAGGTGGTGTGGCATGCAGAGCATTGTTTTTTTTTTAAATGTACATAGGTTTGTCCCTTGTATCCTCCTGAGAGATCTCAATGAAATTTTCATGGAAGTGCTCTGCAATCCTCTCCTGAAGATTTGTAGAGACTGTTGCCTTATTTCTTCCTCTGTGATTGGACACCGTCACACACCACTCCACAATGACTTTGGTAGGCAGGGCCATCCTGGCAGGGGGGCAAGTGGGGTCCCCATCCTGGGCCCTGTGTTCTGTGGGTGCTGCGTTGCCCTCCCCACTGCCATGCTGCTCCTTGCCAGCAGCAGCTGTACTGTCTGTGTCTTTATTCTTACCAGTAATGAGAAACCAGGTGAAATTATAACCCTCTGTAGAAAATAGCGCCAGTACTCAGTGTCACTGCTCTGTACTCAAACCTCGGAAAATGAAGCCTACAATTCTTTTGTTTTGTGCAGCCCAACAATTTCCTTCTCTCTGCCCCTGGTAGGCCATACTTATCGTGACTGCAACTGGACAGTGGAGTTGTGCAGAGGTGCTGCAAAGCTGAAGTGTCAAGGAGCATATCTGATTTAATACTTTTATTGGAGTAATGGAAGGGAGTTCTGAAACTGCCTTTTAGCTTTGCATTGTGACTGTGAATACAGGGATACACATGTCTTTTCTCTATAGCAGCTGCCATTGTGGCCTTGCAGGTGACTCTTTACACCTGCGGAATCCCTGATCCTGATGACAAGAAAGAAGTGGACTAGGAGGACACATTCATTGAGATACTGCAAGCCACTGTTGTATTGGACATTGAACAGAAGGTCTGACGGGTGAATAGAGCAGACAGATTGGAGAAGGAAAGAGCGGGGAGAAGAGCCCAGGATCAGGAAAGACAGAGACGCCATGAGCATCTCAGGCAGCAAATACAAATGCTGCAAACTTCTGTTAATTTACAGATCCAACAATCATGTACTCGCCTCCTTTTATAGTCACTGGAGAATGCAATTTTAGCAAATCCCTACACCCCCACAATTTATTACGTGGCATCATGGGCTGCAGCCCTATCTTTACCACATCATAGTTTTGCATACACTGACTTGTGTGAAAACGATGGTTGGTCTATGTTTGGCTGAAATTGACTGAAATAGATGAATGTTTTATAGCATTCTATTTAAGTTATGTTCCATTAATTTACTGTATAAGTTTGCATTGTATTGTTTTAATGCACTAAAAATATTTGTTTTCTGGGAGTTTCATGTTTATTTCTTCATAACATATGCAACAGAATGCCTAGTGCTCTTGAAAGCACACATTAATTGTAATCAAATAGGACCACAGGACTATCAGTTTCAATGCAAAACAGATTGTAGTAATAAATGCACAGTAAGCACTGCATAATTCATAGGTCCATTCAAAGAGATAATTTGAAATTCATAAATGTACGCCAACCAGCGTACAATTCCTAATAACCCCCAAAACTTCAAGGCTTTCCCTGTGCTGCCTAGTTTCCTGTTGAGTTTGTGTAATGGTCCATGTATCTGGCTGTTCAAAGCCAGCAGACAGCTGATCCACCTGCTGTCTGGCAGCAACTTTTCCACATTTGCCTCACAAATATTATGTAGGACACAACAGGCAGCTGTAACGATTGGGATGTTTTTCTCACAGAGACCTAATCTAATGAAGAAACAATACAAAACATTCCTTTAAGCTACTAAAAGAACATTCATGTGGCATTCTGCACCTGCTGAGTCTGTCATGGAATCTTTCCTTCACATTGTCAGTCTGGCCAGTTTCATAAGCCAGGGAAGCAAAAGATAGACTGGATCGCCCAGGATCACTGTTGGCATTTCAACATTGCCATTGGTAATCTGTTTGTCAGGAAAGAATTTCTGCAGCTTTTTGAAATTATCCTGTGTTCTTAAAGGCGTGAGTGTCATGCATATTCCGTGACCAACCTGCATAAATATCAGTGAAGTGTCGCTGGTCATCCACCAACACTTGTGTAACCATAGAAAAATAGCTCTGTCTATTGATGTATATTGTTGCAATGAGTGCTGGTGCCAAAAATAGAGATGTGTGGGCCGTCTATGGCCTCACTTCAATTCAAGAACTCCACAGTCGCAAATCCATTCATGATGTCCTGCACATGGCCTAGCATTACCGTCTTGCATAACAGGATATTATTAATGACCCTAAACACTTGCATGGCAACGGCTTCACCTGTGGATTTTCCAGCTTCAAAATGATTTCCTACTGACCAGTAGCAATCTGGCATTGCAAGCTTACAGTGTGACCACCACTTGCTTCTCAGCTGTCAATGCACTTCTTATTCTGGTGTCCCAGAACAGGAGGGCGCGGATGATCTTGAGACATAGATCCAGGATCGTGACCTTTCACATCCAAAGATTCTGCAGTCACTGTTTGTTGTCTCTGACCTGCATTACAGTGCAGCCCCACCTATGAGGGCTTGTGTGTTTGGTCCAGAAATAGCACTCCACTATTTGCAACTGCTCCAGGAATGCCACCTGCCAACTTGAATTGGTTTTCACTTTGTCCCTTAGCAATCTGTCCTCAAAGAAACCATCACATTCTCTGCTGTGGTAATTCCTGCGACTGTAAAAGTGGAGGACCATTAGTCCTGTGTTTGCAGTGTTCATGAAGTAGTGCAGAGATGTGTAGGTTCCATGCTTTTGTCAGCTGGTCGGCAGCAAAAAGTGCCACTCAGATATGTGGAATTTAAAAAGCAGGTGTGAAAATAATGGGATAGGGATGGCATGGGATGAGAAAGCAGCAAGTTGGCAACTTGACCCCCTACTCTCCAGAATTTCTACCTCACAACATATCATGAAAAGCATCTGAAAGATATTGATCTGGAGGGTGGTTCATGGCACACTAGGGCTATGTCTACACTGGCAAGTTAGTTCGAATTAAGGAGGCTTAATTCAAACTGACTAAAGCCATGGCTACACTAGGCTTTCATTAGTTCAAATTAAGGGCTTCCTTAATTCGAACTGATACATTCAAATAGGCTATTCGAACTAAGGGTTAATTCGAACTAGTTAGTTCGAATTAACTAATGTGGCCATGTTAGTTCGAACTAATTGCTTAGTTCGAACTAACCAGCCCATTGAACTCAATGCAATTCGCTAATTCGAACTTAGTTTTCCTAGTTCGAATTAAGTTAATTCGAACAAACTAAAATTAGTTCGAATTAGTTAGTTCGAACTAACTAATTCTAACTAACTTTAGCAAGTGTAGACATAGCCTAGGATACGTACTCACAGTGCACTGCACTTTAGATCAGCATGAGCATATGTGAAGCACTGATACAAGTAGACAAGGCGGTTGTTTCTGGAAAGGGCCAAACCAGATCCTGGAGCCTCCAGTGAATGTCCTTCCTCTTCTGTAGTCAGCCTAGAACGAGTTGAGCTGCTCCCTTTGATACTGAAGCATCTGTTGGAGTATACCCAGCACAGTCTGGATGGCAGGACAGTGTGTGGTTAATCCTTTCATGACCAGTGTGGGGTATGTTCACCCCATCACAGATGACAATAGCTAGTATGGAACCCATCATTGTATAAATATAGTTGAGATTATTATTTCAAATCTGCATTACTTTGCACTTATAAATACTGAATTTCATCTGTAATTTTGTTGCCCAATCATCCAGTTTTGTGAGATCTCTCTGTAACTCATCATAGTCTGCTTTGGATTTAATTATCTTTAATAATTTTGTATTGTCTAGAAACTTGGCCACTTCACCAGTCATCTCCTTTTACAGCATTAATGAATTTGTTGAACAGCACAGGACTGAGTGCAGATTCTTGGGGGAGCCTGTTGTTCAACGCTTTTCATTGTGGAATTAACAATTTGTTTCTACCATTTGTTTCTAGTCTTTCAACCAGATACTGATCCATCATGGATCTTCCACCTTATTCCATGGGTACTTAGGTTCCTTAAAAGTATTTGGTGAGAGACCTTGTCAAAGGCTTTCTGAAAATCCAAGTACACTGTATCAGTTGGATCACCTTTCTCAATATACCTTCTCAATATACCTGTTGATTCCCCCAAAGAATTCTAATATATTGGTGAGGCATGACTTCCCTTTATAAAAACATGTTTCTTCACGGTGCCCTTGATTGGAGACTCTTTCCAGCGGTATAGGTGTGTGCAGCACACATGCAAGCGGTGTCTCGCGGAACCAATTGGCACGTCAGATAGTGCACGTGCGCTGTCCGCCACCCTCAGTTTCTTCTCAACTGCCAGTCCAAGACAGAGCATTTTGCTCAGCAGTCTTCACTAGCTTCTCTTCTACCTTAAAATAAAACAAAACACCACTATTAACTCAGTTTTCTTTTCCATTTCTTCCCTTTACCTAATTCCTCTTCTCTTATCTCCAAAAAAAAACAATCCCCAAAACAAAACCTTTTTCTTTTCCCTCTTCCCCCGTTCTTCTTTCCCTGCTTCTCAAAAAAAAAGAGAAGGAATAAGAAAAAGAAGAGAGGAAGACACAAACAGAAGAAAGAATGAACAGCTTTTTTCCTTTCAAAAAAAAGAAAAGAAAGAAAGAACAGTAAAAGAAAGAAAAGAAAAGACAACGACTGTGTGTGACACCGTTGCCCAATGAATACTCCTAACATGTCGGCCTAATCAGGATTCAAACATTGTACTTTGTACTGCAAGGGAATGCCAGCCTCTGATGAGCATTCCTTATATTTGAGGTACTTGAGGGAAAATCATATATTCTAAAAATGCATGCACTGTAGGAGTCATAGCTCCCGGGTGAGAAGGGACAGAGATTTACCGCATAAACTAATACTATTGGAAAAAATCGCTTAAGCCCGCCTCCGACCCAGGACCGGAGAACCCTTCGTCAGCTTGTTCTCCAAGAAAGAGGGCTGCATCCCCAACATCCAGACCACTGCCTAAGAGAAAATAACCTTCAGTGGGGTTTTCTCAGAAAAAAAGTGCTAAGGAGGCTGCTGGTCCCTCGAGCACTAAGAGGACCATACCGACTAAGGACTTAAAATATCCTAGTCTTTCCACCAGAAACCCAAAGAAGCTCTGATCTATGGCACCAAGCAAACATATGGTGTGTAAAGAGCACGACTGTATCGTGGCACCGCCTGCACCAACTACTTCGGCACTGCCAATGCCCTTGGTGACACGTCCGTCTGGGCCTATGGTACAGACCGAAGAAACAACGCCGACTGCTACGACGGTTCCATCCTCCGTTGCGGCACCACTTCCCGCCTCAGCACCTATGCTGGCACCGTTGACAGCTCCATCTAACGTGACACCATTTTTGACCTCCACCGCGCTGACCTTGGTGCCACCCAGCACAGAGCCTCTACAGGATCTGACGGCAGTGCAAGCAATACCATCAGCCAAGAGGAGGGCCAAGGAATATCATACTGAACCAGCCCTTCCTATGACTCCCTACTCTGCCTTTTCTGCTAGATCGTCCATTCACCTAGCACACGACGAAGCTTTATCATCTCCCCATCATCTAAACTCAGATGACGAAGAGTTCCAGGATTCTCGTTTTTCCTCGGTGCATTCATCACCCACTGGATCACACTTACCTCACACTCAACAGCCATATTATCCATCTTATGGGCCTCACCCCTACTGTGCCCTCCCTGGTACCATCCCCCACTGCCATACCAACCAAGGCTGGAATCCATACCAGAACCAACCGGGGCAACTTCCTGCATCTACAGTAATAGGTACCCCACATTCTATAAAGCCTACTACTTTGGCCTTTGCGTCACAGGTAACATCTCAACCATGAGAGCCCACCATCTCACTCATTGTGGCAATATTGCCCACGATTCACGAGTCATTGTCCTCACCAAATGAAGCGGTTGTTCCCCAAGCAACATCAGTCTTAGATGATCCTAAACTTCTTAACAAGCTCTTAAAAGGTTGGCCCAAGATTTAGAAATCCCACAAGAAGAAGTAAAGGAGTCGTCCTACAAGGTGACAAAATTTCTCCATGCCACTGCTCCCTCCAAAATAGCTTTACCCATGGATGTTACCATAATGGAGCCCTCGGAACTGATATGGACCACTCCAGCATCCATACCACCAAAGAACAAAATAAATGACAGGAGATCCTGTATCTCTCCTGAAGGCATGGAGTTCCTCTTTGCCAACCCATCACCAAACTCCCTTCTGGTGGACATAAGGCAAAACAATCTACACACCGATCCACACCATTTGATAAGAACTGGAAGAGGCTTGATCTATTGAGAAGAAAAGTTTATTCATCTGCAACTTTGATGATGTGTCTTTCCAGTTATGAGCTTCTTCTCTCAAATTATGATCACTCAGTGTATGACAAACTGGCCCTCATCACTGAAGATATTCTGGAACCTAAAAGGGAGCAATTGAAAAAACTTATTATGGAAGGCCAACTCATCGCATGCACATGGCTTCAAGTGCCATTCGATGTAGCAGACACAGCTGCTAGAACAACAGCCACAGTTGTAGTGATGTGTCAGGCCTCATGGCTGCACAGTGCGGGAATACCAATGGAGCTGCACCCAAAGAGTGAGGATTTACCTTTGGATAAAACCCACCTTTTTGCTGTCAAGACCAACGATGTCCATTCTATGAAGGATCGAACTGGGCCTGAGGATGCGCTGGGAGAGTGGGGGGTGAATGTCGCAGGGGGCCCGGGGCCTGTGTACCCAAATTTTTTTTGGGGGGGACAGCAACGCCCCTGCCGCCGGGGCTGCCACTGCCCCCGCAGCCCTGCTGCAGGTTCACCAGCCCCCTGCTGGCAGGGCTACCGAACCCCCAGCAGGGCTATGGGGGCCAGCAGAAGCCCCAGCAGTGGGGCTGCCAAGCCGGCAGCCGGAGGCCAGTGTCCACACTGGGGACAGAAGGAGTCAGAGCAAAAGCGTCCTGTGGACACTCTACTCCAGTTTTATGATGTCAGTGTATTAACATCAACTTTAGATGGCGTCCAAGTGTAGACATGGCCTAAGACAAGTTTACAGAAAAGCCAAATTCTTGTGTATCAGCCCCTGCACCGATGACAAAATGTTTATACATTCATGTAAATTGTCTTAAAGGCAGCGTGTCTGGCAAGACAGTGCCAAAGACAACTTCATTTGCATATTGGTTCTAATAATCTATCCAATGAATACAAGAGAGGACTGGGACTTGGGGAACCTGGCTTCGTTTGCCAGTTCAGCCCCTTTGGCTGCCTCTGCATTTTTCAATTTTATGATCGTAAGGGCCCAGTTGTTAGTCAGCTCACAAGGCAGAGTGTTGAAGGAGAGATGAGGTGAAAGCATCAGGCTGAAATCCAGGAGAGCTGGCTTCTCTTCCTGGCTCTATCACAAACTTCCCATGGTACACTGGGCAAGCCTGTCACAAGTCGTACCCAAAAAGAGGCTGCAGTGATTCTGGCATTTCCCACCTTTCAAACGCTGGACTTTGTACCCCTGACGTTGTCTGTATGTAGTTTAAAGCTATGCTACAAGATACAGCCACTGTAACAAAGTCTTGACAATCGTTACTTTCAGGAAGTCATGCAAATCGTATAAAGTGTAATTCATTTTCATGCTTTTTACAGTTAGAGATCAGTATTGTATCACCAAGTTCATATAAGCAATAGTATTAAGTGTTTTTCTTTTACACATAGCTTTCGAACTTTGCTTTTACTATATAGGTGGACTTCAAAACAGTAGTTAATTATACACTGGCCCCCTCCCCCCAATTTAAAAGAACAAACACTCAAAAAGGTATGAAATCCAGATTTAGGGTTGCCTGTGAACCTTTAAGTTCAGCCCCATGTCTGTACACAATATGATAGTCTTTATTTTCTTGGTCACGTACTATTTTTTCCTATTGGATCCCTAGTAACGCTCTTAACATCAATTGTTAAATGTTGTAGCTTTTTTTAAAAAAAAAAAAAAAACCAAAAACCCACCCAGGTATTCTAACATTTGGCATCCTATTGACACTCACATAGTGTAAATTGCTCTATGAGGATGGCATGTGTGCAGTTTGGTTAGTGCTATGTGCTGGTGAAGTTCAAGCATGCTCAGTGAGGATGAAATCTTCAGAGATTTTAGCTGTTAGATTCTAGCAAGTCTTTGAGTATCTGCAAACTGTCATTTTTCCCCAGAGGTTTATAACTTGGCACAATTTTGGGCAAATTTTCACAGGAATGGCAAAAGTCACCTCCTTGATATGGAGAAGACTCCTCCCCATCCCATCAACATCACATTGTATTTCAAGTCCCTGAATCAAAGCATAGGGGTGCTAGGGCTTTCCACAGTAAAGGTTGATGGCATTTTTTTAATATTGAAAAACAATGTATTCCCACCCCCCAGCCTTATTGACAAAACCAGTGAGTCACCTGAGCTAATTTTTTCCAAAAACATTCATCCTGAATATTCGGTTTGGAAATTTGTAGACCTAGTGGTTAAAGTTGAGCAAAACTATAAGGAACTGAAAGCACAGTCTCATAATGGGAAGAGTTGGGCAGATTTAATAATAGGCAATGCAACCAGCCTCACCTAAAATAAAGAGGAATTTCACATCAAATAGTGAAAATGAAAAATTTAGATGAAATTTTGGGCCTTAATTATGCAATATACTTTTGACATTACTTAACTATAATTATTATTGGTTACTAAAAGCACAACATAGTTTAAATAGCTATGAAAAGTTTACTGGCTCTTGCCTTGCTTCAGGTTATAAAAATATTTAGCTCATACTGAATGTACAACAAAACAAAAGCCAAAATCACTAAAATGGAGATTACATGGGAATGAAAATGCTGCAGAGAGAGATTTCTCATAATGCGTTGATATACAGCGTGTGAAAACTGGTTGTGAGACTGAATACTGAAGCGGGAAAAATGATGAAAATAGATCTGGTCTTCTATGAGTAAGTTTGAAATAAGTGGGAATTTCTTGTGGAAATAGATTGAGGTGTTAAGTGAATAGCAATACACACTATGATCCTGCAACTGCCTTTTCATGGATGGATACGTGCCTTTTGCAGTGTAGGTGTGTGGAATCCTTCAGTCTGGGGTTCTATGCAGGCGCAGTAGTCCACCTACCACCTGGTTCTCTTTGCAGATTCAGGGTCTTAGAATATGACTAATTTTTTCATCAAGTAAGATGTAAAATTAACTTAACTGTCATGGAAAATAAATCTGATTACTATTTCTTATTACTGTAAAACCAGAATCTGTATATGCAGATTTCACTATTTCACTGTGTTTTTCAAAATGTTTTTCACTATGTCCTAACCTTTTTTTTTTCCTTCTAGAGGTGAAGACAAGGATACTTTTGGCCCTCCTTGAATATACAGGTAATTGTAATGGGCTAGTTTCAGTCTGAGCTTTGTTTTTTGTTTTCTTTTTGAAGAATGAGAATATCTCTTCATGGATGCTCTATTTTTGTCATATGAACTAAGGAAGGGTACGTCTACACATGCACCTTAAGTCGACTTGATGCTTAAGTTGACCTACAGAATGCTGCGTCCACACTGGACGCTTCCTTAAGTCAACTTAAGTGCTTCCTTAAGTCAACTTAATAACTCCAACTCTGAAGGTCAACTTAATGCCTAAATTGACCTTAGTAAGTCGACTTAAGCCAGTGTGGACAGGGAGTGCCCTTAAGTCAACCTAATTGGCCTCCAGGCCCCGGTGCAATGTGGGACAGCTACCCACAGTGCACCACTCCTCGGTCGACCTAGCAGCTGCCAGTGTGGATATAGGCAGTCGACTTTTAAGTTTTTAGTGTGGACTCTCTAAGTCAACTTAACAAATTCCAAAGGGGTAGCCGTGTTAGTCTATTGTAGAAAGACAACAGAGTCCTGTGGCTCTGTTAGTCTTTAAAAGTGCCACAGGACTCTGTTGTCTTTCAACTTAATAAAGTCGACTTTAAATCAACTTAAAGTCGACCTTGTTAAGTCGACTTAACAGAGCCTCTAGTGTAGACATAGCCGAAAAGAGAAAGGGAGGAAAAGAGGAAATGAAGATTCCAAACCCACCGACCACATTGGCATGTGAAGTTTACCCTTATGATGTACTGAAGGCAGTGGCAATTTTAAATGAAAGTTGTAGTAAATGAGAGGCAATACAAAACTGCATATTTGTGTTTTGTATGCAAAATACCACCCCTCAGTTATTTCAGATCTCAGCAGGTGAAATGGCTGCCAAATCATTGATCTGGTTTACAATATTTCTGGTGTCTCTTTTCCTCCACTTTTCTATACCCATCTTCATTTTTCATCATTTCCTTTCTCTCTTTCCTTGTCTTCTCACTCTATCTGCAGCTTACCCGGGCCTTACTTTTCTTGTTATTCTCATCTTTCCTCTCAATCCTAGGCCTTCTTTTTCTTATTCTTTTTAACTTAATTCTTCAGAATACGATGGATTTAATAAAATTACCACCCTGCTTTTTGGAAATGACCTGCATTTTCCATGCACTGCTATGCCAAAATTTCATACGTTTGCATATTTCATCTTGTTAATAATCTATTTACAAAATGATGAGTAAGGACATTCAATATTTAGAAGATAATGCTCATGGCAGAAGAGTGTGTAAGGCAATCTACAGCTTTTGCAGGTGATTAAATGCCAAGTGACGCAGAAGCATTTGACTATAAAAGGCACTTATTTTCGTGATACTCCAAAGTCATGCAAACATATTCCTGCTATACAGTTCAGACAAATCACAGCATTAAATACATTTGTAAAAAAGCATTGCTCCTTTGTTTAAAAGTTTGGGGCTTATAATTGTTCAAAATTTTTAAATGGCATGGACAGCAGAGAGGCGGCTGGATACTCGAAGAGCTTGATTTTTTAAAACTGGCCTCCCATATTGCAGATGCAATTAACTGAAGACCCAAATGATAGTATATAGACATTCACCTACAAGACTGCATATGTAAATCAAATGTCTAGATGCCAGGGTTTCTGCCCACAATTAATAGAGGGTACAAAATGAGAGGTCATACTGGGGCCGTTTTATTATGCCATAGTGTCAGTAAGAAATTCAGTACATCTGTAAGAAGAGAACATTTGATTTTTCTGTTTTGTGACTGGCTGAAATCCTTCTTTGGCAATATTCTGTGGCAATCCTTAAAGAATCAATAAGCTCCAAAAAGGCTGAGGAGCTTCCTGAAAGAAAAAAATATTTAGTTTTGCTTTCTCATGAGGATGAAAATATAAAAGTTTAATTTTAAAACAGAATAATTGCAGGGCTTGCACCATTTTACATATTCCATAATTTTAGTTTCTATATCTTTCATAAAAGCTGTATCACAAAATGCTATCGAGTTCAATATTAAATACAAAGTTAAGCCACATTAGACAAAATTTGAAAATCTGAGTGGTGGTGGTCCAAAAAGTCCACATCAGAAGGAGGCACTGCAGGAGTGAAGGACTTATGAAGGCACAGTGAGTAAGGTGCTACTAGAGACCTGAAGGTACCTCAGTGTGGAGTGCAGAGAGAACAAAATCTATAAGAGTGCAAATGTATGGTTAGTGCTGAAAATCAGGAAGGCTTGTTAGATCGTTATGTGAATTGGGGAACTAGTGGGATTATTTCAGGATGGGGAGGTGGTTATACTTCTCTATCATTGTAAAAAATACAGCGGCAGCATTTTCTATTAGTGTGTTGGATTCCCAAAAACTTGGAGAGGCCATATAGAAGGAAGTAACAATAATCAAGATCAGAAAACATAAAGACCTGAGTAATGATGTCATTAGTAATGGTGCAGAGAAGCAGCAGCGCCTGTGGACAGTGGTCTAGAAGTCCAGAAAGATAAACTTACAGACAGATAGTGGAAAGAAAGCAAACTCATGGTCAAAGATGTTTCCAAGGTTACAGACAGTGGAAGCAAATGTGAAGTTTAAGTTAAGAAGGAAGATAACAAGAACAGTTATGTTTGAGGAGGCACCTGTTGCTGGAGGGAATCACATTTTTTTAAAGGTGCTAGAATGCAGGGTTATTTCTGTAGATTTTGAATTACTTCTACTAGTTTACCTGGTTAGGTGAGTCCTATAGATCCATCCGAGAGGTATAAAAAGGTTTGAGTTTCTCTTTGTAAGAGAGGGAGAACTAGGAGCAAGATTGGAGAGGTCCTGCAGAGAGAATCTCAGGAAGAAGGCAACTTCAGGCTGAAGTTATGTACTGTTATTCAAATTAATGGAAAAGGGAAAACACGAGAATGGGCGCAAGTTTAGATACCAACCCACTGTATTTGTAATTTATTGGAACAGAACAGGGACCATATCTGTTAACAATGGGCCCAATTCACTGTTGCCTTATATCCCAGGCAATCATTTATATTTGTTCAAAATGGGTGTAAAACTATCAAATCAGGAAAAAAAATGTTTTACAGCCATTTTGCATTCATTTCTTATGGGTGTAATGACCTCCACGGTGCAAGTCAGTGGAGAATCATGGCCCTTAACTTTTACCTTAAGTTACAAAATTAGGATCTGGACTTTGAACACTTTCAAATATGGGGTTGATTTCAGTAGAGGAGTGCGGGTGGGGCTCACCATTTTGTTAAATTGTCTTAAATTTACACCCTTTTGGTCTGGAGTGGAGAGCTCTTCTTCTGTGAGTGCGAAGGTAGTATTTTAACCAGGAAGAATTACAACCCACATCTATATCCCAGTATCTTTATCAGCCTTCAGGAATGAAGCCCACGTGTTATTAAAAGGAGTAGTTTGAGAGTCACATATAGTTATCACAGGAATTCTGCACTAAGCATCAGTGCAATAAACTTAGATACTAATAAAAGAGCTCTTTCTCCACTAGTAACCACACATCCCCAAGTGTCCCGCTAACCTCAGTCCCAGATTATGGACACCTCTTTCCCATTAGATTGGTGGCCAACGTTTCTATGGAGGATGAGTTCATACCAGCCAGATTCTAGTCCCCCATAGCATCCTCAAAGGCCTGAAATTGTAGCTGGAGCATTAGTCAGGGCTGCTTCTCTGAGGACCTGGATCTCCTCTTAATTGCAGTCACCCGGTCCCTGCTGACTGCCCTGTGTTATATCTCTGGTCCCCAGCTTCTCTCTGGCCTGTCTCACATTCCTTGTGTTCAGGCTGTGTTTGGGCCTGTTGTGGCACAGCAGCAGCATCATGCGACCCCAGCTGCAGCTCATGTCATGCAGTCTTGCCTGACTGATAGGTCAAGAGATGAATAACTGACCTATAATCATCTATAACCGTCCCAAACTTGGGCAGGGCAGAGAATCTTTTTTGGAGTGGCATTTCCACCCAGTAATGGCAAGAGGGCTGTAGCAGGTTGTTGGACTCGGGTGGGATTTCCTAAAGGCTTTCTAACAAATCAGGTTTATTGGGGATGAGTGAGAAGCCAGGCCAGCTCTTCACTAACCTATCAGAGTTCAGGCAGCCAGGCAAGTGCTACCCTGTGGAGTAGGGTTTCTATTTTAGGTGCCGGTTCTGGTTTGGACCCACATCCAGTTGTCACAGGCAGAAAGCAGATGCATAGAGGAGAGGAGACATCAGAAGTTTGAAATATATTTGCAGTTCAGTGATATCACAATGAGTTTGGTAAGGATAGGATGATGATGAGAAAAAGAGAACTAGGCAGTGGGCTGGCAAATGACTCTTGTGGGAGTCTGTGGAGGAAGGACCTATAAGCAGAAGAGAAATTGCCCCAAGACAGGAAGGGGGTGAGAGAGAGATGGATGTTTTTTAATTACAATAAGGGCAGAATCGTGAATCTAGAAAGCACCAGAGATATGTACAACACTTCTGTACTGGAGAGGAAGTTGCATGTTGGCATTTAAATGCAGACTTTAATGCCATTTTATTAAGCTACTAATTACTCTACTGAATTTATTACTCAAATTCCAAAGCTTGGAATATGAACCACCTACAGTGATATTATTGATTCAGAAAGAGAATTGATTACTAAAGTTTGATTTGGGATATTTTAAAGACTATTTAATGAATTGTGAGTTTAAACAAGTCTATTTAACTATTTTCACAAAATTCCTTCACTTTGTTTTGATTTTTTTCAAATAAGAGGTCAAATTTAATTAGTGTTAAGGTGTCCTGTGATGTGAGATTATATTTCTCTAAAAAATAAAGACTTTTGATCAAAACAAAACAAAATAAAAATTTTCTACAGTTACTATGCTGTTAATTCATTCTTCCATTTGTTTTGCTTTTCCTCTTTTGATCTTCCCTTCACAGATAGTGAGATACAGCTTAGACGAGATATGGTCTTCTGCCAAAGTCTAGTGGCCACAGTCTGTGCTTTTTCAGAGCAACTAATGGCTGCCTTAAATCAGATGTTTGGCAACAGTAAAGAATATGAAATGGATACTCGAGAGGCCAGCAGAAGGTGGTTGGAACAGATAGCTAATGCAGGTGTCCTCCTTCACTTCCAATCATTGTTGTCACCAAACCTGGTAAGAATCTCATTCTGTAACCACATGAGTCTGTGTAACAGTGCTCAGTAAGGGCAGCTCAAAGCAAGATGCATTATGTTTACAGTGTCCTGCACCCTTTGCGATTAGCTCATGCAGTTTATTAGCTGCCATTCAGGAAGCTTGTGGTGCAAATAATTACTGATATGGGAAATTAATGTTATTCACAAATACAACGTTATGTTTCTGTTTCATGTTACAAGATACTGTGTAGGTGTATGAGGACACAATAGTAGTGATTATAAAATCCATTTTGCCATTAGATACCATACAGCTATTACAATTATTTCCCCTCTTAAGAATAAATATATATGAGGTGATCAGGATAGCTTTGATTGCTATAATTAGCGATATAAGAAATATAAAATACTCATCGCCTACTTTTAACAGAAAATCCCCACTTTCCTGATAACTGAACTCTAAGAGCTAAAGCATCAGCCTCTCTGAAGCTGCCGTGGGGACACTAACCAAACTGAAAGTTGACATAACTAGCCAGTAGGAATTCAGCAGGGAATCCACAGGGGTTGTATTGTTGCTTCTTTGCCATCTTTCCCACCACAGATCTTGGCAAAAGGGTCATGACGGCTATTGGGGATCCTAGGTGAAAGCCCATTGCGGGGCCCCCTATTGGCCCATTGCCACCCTCCTGCCCCCAGCCACCCCCTCTGTGGCCCTGGCACCCCTCCACAGCTCTGGCTTTGTGCCACCGGCCCTGGCCCCAGCAGCCAGCTCCTCCTCCTGCTGCTGACCAAAGCAGAAGCAGCTTTTGGAGTAGGTGAAGCAGACAAAGGGGCCCCTTACACTTGGGGTTCTAGGCGTGAGTCTGCTTTGCCTACCCCAAAAGCTGCCTCTGCCTGGCAGAGGTAAAAAGGGCCATGGTCATTGCACCCTCTCTCTCCAGTGATCCTTGGATACCTGAATGGCTGCCTGAGGCTACTTTAACTTACTTCTCAGACTAGACCAGAGGTGGGCAAATTACTGCCCATGAGCACCAATCCTCTGGCCCCAGTGCAAGCCACTGCTGGATTTAGGTGCGGGAGGGAGAGGGAGAATGGCAGCAGCAGCCACACTAGAGCCAAAGCCCCACCACTGCTCCAACTCCCTCCCAGCTCCAGCTGAAGCTGGGAGGGAGGGGGAGTGGAGCCCAGCTCCACCCCTTTTTCTGGGGAGGGGAGGTTGGCCCTCAGTCCAGAAATGTGGCCCAACCCTGGACTAGACTGTTACCTGGTGGCCTCATGACCAAGCAGCTATAAAGCTGTTTTTACAACGTATGGTCACTCCACACCTGAGCTGCGCGGTGCCAAATAGCTGGCTCTGCGGATTGGGTCCTGTCATTCTCTGACTTTTCATTGTTAAATCTTGAGACCTTTCAATATAGTGTTGTCTGTGTTTGTAGTTGTGTTTTACCACCTTCCTAGCTGTTATAATCAGGGGGTGACATTTTTCAGATCAGGTTCTCCAATGAGTACCAGCAGAAACTGTATGCGCCTCCTCATGCCTCACGCTGCCCTCCCCAGGAGCAGGAGCAGGAGGAGTTCCGGCCCCACCTGCCCTGGGGATGGGGGTCTGGACCTGCAGGGAGGGATGTGAGGCTGGGGGGACACAAACCAGCCCCCTCCATCCCGTACTTCTCCTCTCCTGCAGTTACTCAGTGTGTGGCAACTGCTGGTCCCCTGCAGCCTGGCTCTGGCTGGGACACAGCAGCCTCACCACCATCACTCCTGCCTGGGCATGACTCAGCATCTCTCTTATAGCGGCTCTGGGATGGGCATTAAATACGTTCCTTGACCTCGAACATGGACAGGCCTTAGGGTTTACTCCAGGGGCATTGCTGGCACTGAGAACAGGGGGCATGAACCCAGAGTGTCCAAGCCAGTGCCCCGAGTTCTGAGCCAGCAAAGCAGGTGCAAAGAGATGCACCAGCTCTGTAGCATATAGCTGAGGCACATGATGAAGAGGAGGGAAGGTTAAATCCCTCCTTTCAGGTAGGCAGCAAGGGGCAGCAGCTGCTCCAGGTCAGGGCCCTCAGTGGCTGGCCCCAACTTGGTGGGAGGAGGCTGCTCACAGCATCTGGCCCTGACCAAGGACTGGTAGGGCCAAAGGCAGGAGCTGGCCCAGAACCTGGGACTGGTGGGGCCGAAGGCAGGACCCAGCCCAGGGCCGCCAAGCGGCAGCAGCAGCAGCAGAGGCCGGGGTCCAGATCCAGCCTGGGAGCTGGGGCTGGCAGCAGGGGCTGGATCCAGCCCAGGGCCAGAGGCAGCAGGGGCCAGATCTGGCCTGGGGCCAGTGGTGGCAGCAGGATTCGGTGGCCAGATCCACCTGGGAACTGGGCCACCAGCAGCAGGGGCTGGGAGTGCGGTGGGGGGACGTGGTTTCGGGCAGGGGGCAGGATGGGTGAGCCTGGGGCTGTGCAGGGTATGCTGGTATGCATATGAGCATTTGGGGGAAGTGTTCAGTATGCTTTTTGAAAGGTTAGGTGCTAATGAGTACCTGAGTACCACTTATGTTAATCCCTGGTTATAATTCTATCAAAAAATAACTGTTACCACAGGCACACCATAACTTCTGGTTTTTTGCTTCAGGACTCAGGAGATTGTTCCTTTGTAATTAAAATCCCACATTAGTTAAATGTTATTTTCATGTACTTATATACTGGTAATAATAATCAGGATGAATTGTTCCAATTATGTAATTTTAAATGAAAATTAACATTACTCAGTTTTGTACCTTCCTCCCCCCCCCCCCCCAAAAGGAGTTCTGAGTTACTTCAGTAATAACACTCATCACTTCAGAGGAAAGTCTTTAGGAACAATTTTTTCAAAACTTTATAACCAAGCATTCAGTATATAGATGATCCTTGTTACTTTTAACAAAGAGTTTTGCAGGCAGTTATACTCATTACATCTGGATTTCAATAAAGAATGAGCAATTTTGTAAAGATTTCCCTTATGGTTGAATGGCATTCAGATAACTCTGGTGATAAAAATTGCCCTCTCTCCTGGGGGTTAATAAATTGAACCATTAGGTAAAATGTTGCAGGCAAAATCTCCCTTTATAAATACATGGGAAATACTATTTAAGTTAATAGAACTGGGAAAATTGTTTTTCCCTCTGTGTAAATCAGTAAATTTCAGCTTATTCTCATGTTATAGTGAATGTGTTTACTACTGTCTGTTTTGTACATTTATTTACTGTTTCAGTACTTGGAGAAAAAGCTACATATATATGTCAGATTTAAATCTACACACACAACAGTTGCAGTTTGATTGAAAGGTAGTTGTAAATTAACTTGCTGTGTGCATAATATTTTAATAATTTCCATTTTAATTTCAATTGTAATAATCCTTTTTGTTGGTAGACGAGGGAATAGAAACCCCATAGAAACAAATCCATCATCCGTTCCTCTTGAGGGTTAAATAGATAGATTAATGCTTCAGTGAAGTAGGATGTAACTTTCTGCATTTATTTTTGATGCTCATGTTCCATATGATTTCCAGTATGAAAACTCCATATTAAAATCACATAATCTTTATTTGAGAAGAGATTATTTTTCTCTTTTACAGACTGATGAACAAGCCATGCTAGAAGATACATTGGTTGCTTTGTTTGACCTGGAAAAAGTTACTTTTTACTTTAGACAATCAGAACCAGAACCACTAGTTGCAAGTGAGTAAAGTATATTTATGAGATTTATTGTTCTGTAAACAAACAGTGGCTTATTAGAGATTTTTAACATAGTAAAATGTTTTTCTCTTCTGGGGCATCTTAGCTGGGGGGAATGGAATAACAGAACCTTTCCTCACAATAACAGAGCCTTACCTCACTAGATCTCCTGGTTATCCAGCTGAGGTCAGTCGTTACGAAAAGTCATAATTATCTGATGCTGATTCAGGAGCCTCAGTAAAAGATTAGTGGTCTCAGTGAAACTCATGTTGGGTAAATGTCCATGCCAGAAAAAGTGCCCAGAAGGGCTAGTTCTCAGTTAGGAGCAGTGTGTAAAAGGAGTATGGAGGATTTTTTATAGAAAGTTGTTCTAAAGTTATGGAAGGACAGCAGAACATTAGAACATTGTCCATATTTACATCTCCCATGCCATACAAAGGGATAACTTACATCTCTCAGAACCAAAGAGGAGACTTCCTGGGTGGGAAGAGGCAGATAGTATTTTCTCCAGGATTCTGTCAGTCAGGGACATCTTTAAATTGTGTAAGAAGTGTCTTTTGAGTTCTGGTGGTGCAGGCCACCAAGAAGTGCTGAATCAGAGCATCCTGCCCTGTGCATCTTAGGGCTGCACTGACTGCTTGCAGACTCCTGGTGGAGGAGAGGTTGCAGCCTTTTTCGGTGTCTGCAGCTCCCTCCTAATGTTTAGACTCTGTGGTGAATTAGGTACAGTGAATAAAATCACACTTTTCCAAAGTCTCCTAACTCAGCAGGCACAGGCGGCTTTTGGGGTAGGCGAAGCAGGTGAACATCTAGGGCCCCAAGCAGTAAGAGGCCCCATCACATGCTTCACCTACCCCAAAAGCCATGTCTGCCTCGGTCAGCAGCAGGAGAAGGAGCTAGCTCAGTGGGCGTGGGAGGGGGCGGAGGGAGTGGGGCCACAGAGGGGGGTTTGGGGGCCTATCGGGGGCCCTTGCAGGCCTATAGGCGGCCCCACAATGGGCCTTCGCCTAGGGCCCCCGATAGCCAAAGGCCGCATCTAGAAAGCATGTCTGGTAACTTCAAGCTTTCCAACCAAATACTGCCCTGGGAGTAGAGATCATACAAGATAACTTTTGCAGTAAAGAGACCCCAAAACCACTAGGGAGAGAGGGTGTCAGCACTCACAGAATTCAAGAACCATTCTACAGACCTGGAGTGTTCATATCTGATGGTGACTTAGCATTTGGCTGTTATAATACTTTTATTGTGTCAGGGTGAACAACTCTGGAGGAGACCCATAGCCCTGCTTCAGCCACTCCCAGTGGTGTTTTTAAGAAGAGGTCCCATTAAGCCAGACAATAATCCAAGCTAAGGTGCAGGGTCAGTTCTTGGAAACATTCCTAGTTGGGAGCTGATTAGTTGCCTGTGTTGTGAAGTGCCCTGTTGCTTCATTCCAATGGAAAAGACTTTCTCATATACAGTGCTATACAGAGATCATGTGTTACATTCAGATCAAAACAAAATTGCACCACGCCCTATTTCAGTGTTTAATTTAAATGCCACCATCACAACTATCCAAAGTGTATGGTTTCAAGGAGAAGCAGATTTTGGTGGCAATTTCTGCTTTTCGTTTATGGCAAAGCATAATTGCCAAAGAGAAAAGTAATTTGTTTTTCCTTGATGCCAAAAATAGTGACCAATGGTAAATTTATCCTCCTTTTCTTGGAGGTGCAAAATCATAATTTAATAGTATCAATGCAGAAAACATCTACGGGTTGTGGTTTGTTTAAATTTAAAATTTTTGTAATTGTTTAAACTTTAAGATACATTTTAAGAGCTATTTGGTATAATTGGAGCTATACTTGAATTTTCATTGGAAGTAAGATCCAGTAACCTTGAAAATTTTAAGACTTAAGGTATGTCAGCACTTTGATCTGGGGGTGTAATATGCAACTTGAATAGAGATAGCGGTACTGGCTGTGGTTGAACTAGCATGCTAAAAATTGAACCCAGTCATGGCAATGGAAGCAGCAGAACTCTCTTCTGATTGCATACCTAGCTGGGTTTTTTAAAAATATTTTCATCTTATTAGATTTGTACTTGGAGTGGCTAGCCCCTCATGCTGCTTGCACCATTCTGGTTACACTCTACTTTTAGGGCACTAGCTCCATTAGAGCTAGTACTTGTATGTCTAGTTGAGCTGGAAATTACACACCCAGCTCAAAGTGTAGCTGTACTCTAAAAAGGGTACATTTTCACTGATTTTTAATAACGGCAGTTACATGCTTATTCACCTGCACCACATGGAAAATGCACGTTGGGAAATCATTGCAAATGTTAATGACAGAGGCACTAGAAGATCTAGGAACTTCCCATTTAATTCTGTGTGACATCTGGTGTGCCAAAGTGTAATGAAACATATAATTTTATACACCGTACAGTAAGAAATCTGTTTTCTCAGACAATGGGTCTCTGATTTAACCATTATTCATTAAATGGTTCTGTAGTTATATATTCCTGAGCCTTATGCACTACAGAAATTCTGATGTGAGGAGGCCTTGATTCAACTCCTGGAATTAATATCACAGACCATATTGTTAGCTAAACAGAGTTTGCATTTGGCATCGCTGAAGAGAGGGAAGTAAAAGATGGTTGAAAGTCATCTGTCTGTACAACTGATTCTGGTCTGGCTAGAGGTCAAAGTGGCCTCGGCATAACTTAAAGCAGCCTGTGGGTACCTTTAATTTATGCCAGCTGCAGTGATCACACAGTGTCTGCCGTCTCAGATGGGAATCAAAAAGAGCACTATGCACTAAACCAGTGGTTCCCAATCTTTTTGGTTTGAGGATCACAAATATAATTTTTAGAACACTGAGGAGCCACCAGTCTATTTGACTAAATTTACATTAAAATTAAATTAATTAAATTCAAATCAAATTTCAATTAAAACTAATAAAAATCAATTAATTAAATTTAAATGAAATTTGAATTAAATAGACTAGTGGCCATTCAGGGTTCTAAAAATTATATTTGTGGCTCTTGAGCCAAAAAGATTTTTTTATATTTTAGAAAAAAACTGAAAGTTTTTTTTAAAGAGGGTGGCGGGGAGGGTGCTGGATGCCCATGAAAAGGGCCAGTTTGTGGGCAGGCTTGTGGGTCCTAGCAACAGCGCAGCCCATGCTCCTGCTTCCTCGCCATGGTGGTGCCAGCCCACGGCCCCCTGTCAAGCCACGCCATCTGTGGCCACCTCCAGCAGTCAGCATGCCCCCAGCCACACCGGCCCACCCCTCCCTCTCCAGCAATGCTGTGCTGGCCCATGCCCCAAAGCACGCTCCCCAGCCGCGCCATGCCATGCCGGCCTGTGCCCTCCCCTCCACTGCACACCTCCCTGCCGCGCCGGCCCACGGCCCCGCCTGCAGCCCCTGGAGCCCTGATGGGAATGGAGAGGAGGCAGGTGGCCACAGAAGGACTCCCAGCTGCAAGCCGGGACCAGCTCCCAGCCAGCAGCCAGGCAGCAGGGCCCATTTTGAAAAGCCCCGCAGGCCAGTTTTGGCCTGCGGGCCAGAGGTTGAGAACCCCTGCATTAAACCCAACTCCCTATTGCCACTAGTAGGTTTCTTCCCCACTGTGACATGGCCCCTTTATAAAACTGTGGGAAAATAGGTGGTGTAGAACCAACTTTACATCACCTGTGGACTCCCCTTCATTGCAGGAACCCTTGAGGGGCTACTAAGAAGGCATCTTTCTGCTTGCTTTGTGGTGGTGTTCAACTGCAAATCAGGGCCAGGAATCTGGATGTGTGGAAATCTTGAGTGTAAATTATTTCTAGTTTTTGGAAGAGAAAGCACTACATAGTTGTTGGCTATTAATAACATTGTACATTAAATATTTTCTTAGATGTTCCAATCACATATCAAGCAGAAGGAAGCCGGCAAGCTTTGAAGGTTTTCTTTTATCTTGATAGTTACCATTTTGAGCAGCTTCCTCAAAGGCTGAAGAATGGAGGAGGGTTTAAAATCCAACCAGTACTTTTTGCACAAGGTAAATCTCTTTCTAAACATTCAAACAATATCTGGAAAATCTACAGTCTCATTTAAGCCCAGAATTATCAAAATACTTAATCTTATGTGTAATTTAGAGCATATGAACAGTCACACCGAGTTCAGAATTATGGCCTCATTTCGAATACTCTGCTGAATTGGGGTTCTAATTTTGCTGTGAATTTTAATTTGAAAGGAATTAAGTTTATTTTCCTTATAAACTTTACCAGATAATACTTCTGAATTTAAACCAATCATACTGACACAGACTGCAGAGAATTTGTGGATTATCATTTTTTTTGTTTGATTTTTGTAAATTCATTCAATATGGATGTTAGTGGGAAATTCTCAAACCTGGATGTTCTCTTAAATTGAAAAAAAAATTCATTTTCCAAATGAAAATATCATGAAAAACAGATAAAGGGCTAAAGTGATAGCAAAGTTGAGTCTTCTGCTTTAAAATACATGGAGAGTTAAATATCTTTTCTATATGTCTGTAACTATGACACCACCAACATTAGTGAAAGAAATTGAATGGCACTGGTGCTAATGGTGTTTGTAAATTGCATATACCCTACAGTTAGCAATGATTCATTATAGTTATCAGGACAATGAGGTTTGATTTACCAAAGTGGTAAATGCCTCCTGCCAAGTGCTGATTACCTTCAGCTTCCTTTGACTTCTGTTGGAGTTGAGAGCTCTCAGTACATTGCAGGAGGCCCTTGGCACACCCCTGGAATGGGCTCATAAATCAGGTAAATGAGAGAAAGGAAGAATTTCTGGAAACTTTTGTTCTAATGAAAAGTGAGTACAATACAAAAATATTTAAAGGTGAACAACAAACCTTCAGTCTAAAATCAAGACACATACATCTTTGAAAGTAAAACTGTTAGCTCAATTTTAAATAAAGTCCTAAAGAAAAAGTTGAATGATTTTTCTTTTAAGCTATTTGTAGATTTAATTTCACCTACTGAGGAGACCAGATAGCCGGAACATCTCAGTAGATGATGAGATGATGATAAAGACACACAAAGAAGAATGGAAATAGCTTGGCTCCAATACAATCTTGAAAATAGGAATGTTTGTTTTTGGTTTTTTCTGTGTGCGTGTGTGTGTGTGTGTGTGTGTGTGTGTGTGTGTGTGTGTGCGCGCGCACGTGCACAGAATGTGGTGCAAAAGCCTGCAAGAATTGTCTGTGTCTTTTTACACTCAGTGGGGCAGTAGCATCAGATGATTAGGATGAGGACAGTTTAGCTTAGTGTTCAGAGCAGGATACAAGTCACAATTAGGAAACAGAGCCATGGGTCAGGAGCAAGAAGGAATTCAAGAAGCAGGGGCAGGACAGAGGCAAGGCAGGAGCAGCAGAAACAAGGTAATACAGGAGAAGTCATGATGTTGGGCCTAAGCTTTGAGCAGCCAGTTTGCTGCTGCTGGCTTAACGGCAGGTCTGCAGTCCCCTTCTACCAAACAGGTGGGATGGGCAGTCAGGCAGCCTGCTGCAAGACAGCTGTAGTGATGAGGCTGCCTGGAGACTGTTGAAGGTCCTGATTCCTGACATACCCCCTGGTCGCAACATCCAAGTGCAGATATGGCACTAGTTGTGTTACCATCACCTAGCCAGAGGAAGGGGCAAGAGGCCAGGGTTCCTAGAAAGCACAGCTATTTAATAATTTGCAGAGGTTAAACTCCCCAGATTTTGTTATGCACTATCATATTAAAATGTTATTGAGAAAATCCATCTTACTTCATCAGTGAAGTTGGCTTTGTGAAATCAGTCATTTTCACTCACGGGTGTGTTAGAACTGAGATCCATGTTAAACTCTGTAACTTTCTGAAAAATGCTGCCAATAAGGGGAAGAACAAGATGTCTTGTTTAACACCTGTTTCCTCCTCCTTATCATCAGTTCACCCAGCAGCAGAAGATAGACATGCTATCCTTTTGGAGAGGACAAAAGTCTTATGAAATACTGGCACTTCATTTTCATTTTTCTTACACATTTTTCTCATTTTCTCACATCTGTTTTATTATGATGTATGTATTACCAAAGCAGTGATCTTCATTTACACTGGCTGATAAGAAGCTGCTCTCCAAATCTAACTGAAACCTGTTGGTGATCAAGAGAGAAAATGCCATAGTTTTAAGAACTGAGCCTTTTGTAAAAACAGCTGTTCATTCTGAGGGGGGAAAAACAAACAATTTTATGTTATTCTTTCCTGCAAATACTGATGTGCTTACCATTAAGCTAGTGAATAGTCTAATTAGAATCATAGAATAATAGGGTTGGAAGGGACCTCACGAGGTCATCTAGTCCAACCCCCTGCTAAAAAGCGGGACCACTCCCCCTAAATTACCCCAGCCAGGGTTTTGTCTAACCGAGCCTTAAAAATCTCCAAAGATGGAGATTCTACCACCTCCCTAGATAGCCCATTCCAATTAGGCTTAAATGTATGAATTAAGCGTGTGTATAAACTGTTGTAGAATTGGGGTCTTAGAAATTTGTAGCGAGTTTTAAAAATATTTACCAACATTATTTTATGTATTCCTCTACTTGTAAATCAGACATTTTAGGACCATGTTACTAATTGTATGGCTCTCAAAAGGAGTGAAATTATATCTCCTTTCAGAATCAGAGTGTGAATATATGATGTGCATGAAAGAGAAAGGGAGAACACACATGGGGATATTTCTATTGTTATAAAGTCTTCTGAATTTCCGGTGGGTGAGTTCAGATCTACTGAAACCAGTAAAAAACCCCACACTCTTTATTTAGGATTTACATTTGCAGTTGAGTTAATTAATCTGTTTAATTTTGAAACTAACATTTGTTTTTGCTTTTTACATTTTTGACTGCTCAGACTTAACCTCAGTCCAGACTTTTCTGTTCTGGTTTTAAATATACAAAACAGAAGCACCTCTCCCATCTGCATTACAATACCCTCTCCCCTCTTTCAAGGGAGAACAAGAAGTGATCTACACATTAAGGTTCCAGTTCTGCATCAGGAGCTACTAACTCAGACACCTGCAACCATTTAGATACCACTGAGTACAGTGGATCTAAAGTGGATCTGGTGGATCTAAAAACAGGCATCTTAGGAGGCAATATGGAATTGGCTGCAGAATTAGTATTCAGTGTGCAACTGGCACTCTGAACCTGCAAGCTGTCCCCATAAGAATTTTGCTTATTAGATGCATTTTCTGATCATTCTCTTGGGTGGCTTACTCTTAAAATTTGCATAGATTATTATTAAAGTGGCAGGGTCCCTAATTGTAAAATCATCAGTGCTTCTCCCTACAAATGTATTTTACTGAAGTCTTATTTCTCATTTCTATATTGAGATTAATCTAATAAATCTGAATTTGTGAATATCTTGATTTTTCAGTTCCAGAGGCACAGAAGGCCTTTTAAAATAGATATAGACTTAGGATGTTGAATCTTTTCTCATAGCTATCAAAATTAAATAGAGAGGTTTTTTGTGAACTAGAATTGGGAAAAGTGTGCCAGAAGCAGAAGGATTAAAAGAGTTACCTCAGTACCCATCATTCTGTCTTTTTTCACTTTTTCCCCCCCATTCAATTTAATTTTAAACGTATATAATTGAACTGCTTTCCTTGCTATAGCAATATAAATTCATCTTTGTTTTAGCAGACTTCACAAGGGCAGCACAGGGAGTCATAGTAAAGTTTACATGACACTGAAAGTTTCGAATCCAAAAGGAGAGATTTTCAGTCTATAAGGCATTTTCTGGGCTAGATGGGAAAGTTTTTCAGTGGAGGCTGGTCCTGAGAAGTACTGAACACCTGAAACTTTCAGATAAAGCAACTGCAGCTCCTTGAGCTGCACATATCTGAAGATCAGGTCTAGTAAAAGAAAGTCATCATGTGCCTGCTCCTTTTCTATATCCAAACCACTTCTACAGTATCTCATTTGACCAGACGTTTCCAAGGTAACCTCCGAACTAAAAACTGGTTTGAAATAGTGCCTTTGTATTTACATTCACAAGGCAGAAGCACTTGATTAGAATCACAGAACTGATATTAGGCTTCTCTTGCTCCCAAGGCTCCAGTGGCATTCGAAAGGGTGACCCCTAGAGTCTCTCAAGGACAAGAAATATAATTTTTCTTTTAAATGAAATCTTATAGAAAGATCTGTAGGAATGTGATGACACACAGAAACAGCTTTGCAGTCTATGGTGAGACTCAGCCTCAAGGTTAAGAACTGTGGCACTAGACTGCAGGCATATTCTAACTGCAAAGAAAGAGTATAGTAAATATTTAATACTGATTTCTTTTTCACTTATCACAGCACTGGAGAGCATGGAAGGATATTATTACAGAGACAATGTGTCAGTAGAAGAATTTCAAGCCCAGATTAATGCAGCCTCACTGGAAAAAGTCAAACAATATAACCAGAAACTCAGGTAGGTAATAAGCCAGCCTTCCCTATGGTGGCTGAGTAGACTTTATATTTTAAATTAACTTCTAAATCAGACATTCTCAGAATTTAGTCCATGGAGCACTGATAGGTCACAGGGCGCACTGGCTGATCTCATGGTTCTGGCTCTCTTCATTTCTAGTTTCTGAATTATATTGAAAGAAAAGTAAAAATAATTAAATTGTTTCATAATATTTTTCCATGTCAGCCATTGCTATGGGTGCTGCTCGGTTGTTATATTACTGAGTATGGGAAGAGAATAGTCTGGGTGATCACAAAAGTAATGGCAAGTGATTTATGAAACAAGCTCTCTTATAAGAGTCCACATATATAAAAGTTTGAGAACCCCAATCAGTGCTCATGGTTCTTTTTAATGTAGGGGAAATTACTTAGCAAAATGTTAGGGAAACAAAATGATTTTTGTGAATAAAACTAAAAATGTCTGGCATAATTCTGTAGCAATATTTATTTTTATAAGGATATTAGGTTTACATTGGAGGGGGAGAGCATATGGGGGATCAATTTATAGATTGTCCCACAACTTTCAAATGTGGATTTGAACGTCTAACACTTTTATTGGGAGTTTTGTATTATGACTTTTGATTCAGATTAATCTCTTACTAATTTGATAGTAAATCCAGAAACCAGCGGGGGAGCGGGGAAGGGGCCTGGGGGGGGGGCAAGAGGAGTGGGGAACTGGCAGGGGAGTGGAGAAGGGGCTGGGGGGCGAGAGGAGTGGGGAAGGGGGTTGGGGAACCAGTGGGAGAGGGGCTGAGAGGAGTGGGGAGCCGGCGGAGGGACCCGGGGGCCGAGAGGAGTGGGGAACCAGCAAGGGGGGCTGAGAGGAGTGGGGTAGGG
>ML685897.1:1465151-1535517 GCA_007922175.1 Pelusios castaneus
AGTGGGGTAGGGGGGTGGGCGAAGGGAGGGGGGAACCAGTGGTGGCAGCGAAGAGGAGCGAGGAACCAGAGGATGGGTGGGGAAGGGGCAGGGGGTGAGAGGAGTGGGGAATGGGTGAGGGAGCGGGGAAGGGGTTGGGGTGGTGGAGCAGAGAGGAGAGGAGTGGGAAAGGGGCGGAGGGGAGGACTGAGAGGAGTGGGGAGCCAGCGGATGGGTGCGTGGGCAGAGGGGGGCTGAGAGGAGCAGGGAAGGGGCCCAGATGTGGCCCGGGGAGTGGGGGGGAGGGGAGGCAGGGCCTGGGAAGGCTGCTGGGGGCTGGTGGTGGTGGAGGGTCCTGACACACCCCCTCCGCCCGCGCACCGCTCCCGTCAGTGTACCAGAATCTTTTTTTTAAGAAGAAAAGCACTGATTCTGTGAGGAAATTACACACAAAGGCAGAATTCTTTCTGTAAGAAAGTTTTCACTGAATGTTAAATAATGTGACAAGCCCAGGAGCATAGATATCTTTGGCATTTTCACTCCATTGGTGGAAGACTTTTCTATGAATAGGCCATATTTGCAGATTAACTGTAAAAAGGCTCACCGAAAATCAAGAATGCAAGGAAGTTGTGGCTCTCTTTCTTTTCTGCCTTCAAGAGGCTGATGAAATCTGTAATGGTACATGGTTCCCATTGGCTCTGAAAAGATGGGTGGCTTTAAAAAAAAAGAAATGAGGAGCAGGGGAAAGAAAAGATGCAGAAGTAGGAGAAGGGGGAAGGAAGAGGAAAGAGAACAAAATCATTCTGTTCAAGGCTTTCTTAAATGGCAGTACTTGGATGGAGAACAGTGACCAGGCTTTAAAAAAAAAAAAAAAGTGAAGATCCCAGTAACAAATGTACAATTTCTCCACTCATCTTTCTTCACTATGCTTTTCTTGTGAAACTATGTCTAGATATGTGGAGTATTCTTCTGTTTTACATCATTGAGAGATTTTCAGAAATTTCTTTCAGAGTTTGTAAATAAAAATTGTGTATCTTTCCTTTTACTAAATCTGTGTCTCTGCACTTCCAACCCAACAGCTGTCAAAATAATTAGTCATCCTATTGCCTTTACGCTTTCTTTTTTTTCAGTTACCGTTATTCAAGAGCATGTTCTCAGTTTCTTTTAATGGTTCACATAGTGTGGAAGTACTTGTGTGAAACGTGGGTTCTGCAGCCTTCTCTGACTATGGCAACATATGGGCTACCTGAGGCTAGCAGGATTGCAAGAGCCCCCATGCACGCAGCGGTTCTTTCCCCTGCTGGTCCCGCCCATGGCACCTGCTGAGGCTTGAAGGGGATGGGCTGGCATGGGGGCCAGCAAAGGTTGCCAACCCTGTGGTAGCCAAAAGACTAAATCAGTTAGCAAAATATAGTCAGTAAACCCCTTCTCTCTCCCCAGAGCCATAACTATACCTGCTTTTCCCCTGAATTTCTTAACATTGCCTCACCATTGTCTCCTTCAGTTTCCCCAGCACCAGAAAGAACTACTGTAGAGAGATAAAAGATAGTGCGGGAAGTGGTCCTATGGAAAAAGGGCATTAGAATGAATAGGAATGAAACCACTGGGAAACTGCAATAGCTGTGGTCCAGTCATATACCAATGAGAATTCTTGATATGAGTTCAGTCTCATTTAGACTCCTGCACATTATAATCAATAGAATTACTATGTGCAAATTAGCTTACAGGACTATGATGCTGTCATTTTCACCCTTAAAAATGTCTTGAGCTGTTGCTCGATCCAGTCTGTAATCCATGCAGTCATGGCAATGACTGTTTAGACACAACAGTTATTAACATGTTCATTACAACCTAATTTTTTCAAATGCCACCTGTATATAGCATGTCAATGAGTTTTAGCTATCTAGAAAACTATAGGTTTTTCCATTTGGGGCAAAAAGGTCTGAGACTAATTGGTACATTTTTTCTAGGGCTCACTTGAAAATGAATTTTAATTCATAAATAAATCAACAGATTTACTTGTGAATTCTTAGAAAATTTCAAGGAGAATACGTTTTATTCATCCTACATAACAGAGATGTTAAGTCCCTGTTTTAATTGAAAAATTCAACGGTAACTATGGATCTGTGACCAGCTTCTTCATAATACCAGTCTTATAGAATATATGTTGGCCTAGATACAAAAATGTTCTCTTTGCCTCTGAGTTGGGGAGTCATAAAACTTTAATAGTTTATAGTTCATGTTTTCAGGCTTTTGCAAGTACTGTATATCAAAACTGAAACATAAATCATAAGATTATCATTTTCATGAGGAAGCTATAGTACAAGATATGTACGTGGGAAGGATAGAACCTCTCTCTATCTTGCTTATTTAACTCAACTGTAGCAGCTTTAATCAAATCAGTGCTATAAGGAAATATTAATTTTAGTGCTTGGATTAGAGTTGTTTCAGAATCCATTAAAAGATGCATCAACACATAGGAAAACCTTTATCTGTGTAAAACTGTTACTTCGAAAGTAACTAAATAAACTATAAGTTGTTTTTTTTAAAGTCAACATCTGTACCATAATCATTCTTGATGACTGTATGTATCTTTCTCATTCTGTCAACCAGATTGCATTTATTTTTATATTTAATTAAGGGTTGCCATTTCTGTTTCTCTGACATTTGCAGGGGAAAACATTCTTTTTGTGAATTGGGAAGGTGGGGGGACTGTTTCAGTGTGGTAAATTTTCTTAATGAGGAGATACTGCACAGCCAGGAGAAAGCAATTAAGTTAGCAGAGATTTTAAACATCTTTATTAAGATATGTTTGATAACTTGGAAGACTATAAAGAGCTTGTTGTTAGCCCTGTGGCATGTTGCTGCTGCAGCTATGTTACTGCTGCTCAGTGCTGCTGTTCCAATGTCCACTGAACTAGCAGACGGCAGCATGTTACTTCAGCAGAACTCCATGTTATTCAGGCTTGGTTTGGAGGCAAAGACACTCAGCCATGTATACTGTCAGCAAAGCATGGTACAAAAGCCCTGTCCAACAGGTCACAAAGACCCTAACACATGTATGCCCGTGACAAAGAAATGGCTCAGTCAGGACGCCAGGATCCTGTCCTCTTGGCTGATACAAAGTTGCCTCTCCTATGATTTCATTGCATCAGTAGGAGTATTGCCAGCAGATCGAGGGATGTGATAATTCCCCTCTATTCGACACTGGTCAGGCCACATCTGGAGTACTGTGTCCAGTTTTGGGCTCCCCACTACAGAAAGGATGTGGACAAATTAGAAAGAGTCCAGCGGAGGGCAACAAAAATGATTAGGGGGCTGGGGCACATGACTTATGAGGAGAGACTGAAGGAACTAGGCTTATTTAGTCTACAGAAGAGAAGACTGAGGGGAGATTTGATAGCAACCTTCAACTACTTGAAGGGTTCCTCCAAAGAGGAGGGAGCTAGGCTGTTCTCGAGGGTAACAGAGGACAGAACAAGGAGCAATGGTTTCAAATTACAGCTGGGGAGGTCAAGGTTGGATATTAGGAAAAACTTTCTCACTAGGAGGGTGGTGAAGCATTGGAATGGGCTATCTAGGGAGGTGGTAGAATCTTCATCTTTGGAGATTTTTAAGGCTCGGTTAGACAAAATCCTGGATGGGATACTTTAGGGGGAGTGGTCCTGCTTTTTGGCAGGGGGTTGGACTAGATGACCTCGTGAGGTCCCTTCCAACCCTATGATTCTATGATTTATATATTGATACAAACAGAAATTGTAGGAGAGGCAACTTTGTATCAAGTTACCTGTTGTGTTCCAGATGTTAGTCAGTGGTTCCCAACCTGTGGCCTGCAGGCCGAAAGTATCCCTTGAGGGCTGTCAGTGTGGCCCTCGGCTCCCCTGCTGCTGGCTGCAGAATGGAGTTACTGCCTAAGGACTCAGGTGGAATGCGTTTCCGCAGGGCTAAAAGATGGCTGCAGGCTCCTTGCTGCAGCCAAATGGATAGCGGATTAGTGATCCCATCCCCCTGGTTGTAGCAGGAAGCACAGCGAAGCGCTCTGCCTCAGTCCATAGGTGCTATAGTCCTTGCTGGAGCCAGAGGGAAGGGAGAGAAGCACTGATCTTCTGTTCCCCTGCCTGCAGAAGGGAACCACTGCCTCAGGACTCAGATAGCGTGCACAGAGCTACAGGATGTATGCTGTTTCCCTGCTGCAGCCAGGGAGACAGGAAATCAACGACCGAGAGGGCAAACTGCTTTTCAGGGTGGGCCTGCGAGCAGAGGCTGGTGGTCCTTCAGTGCTGTAAAAATGATATCGGTGTCCCTCGAGCCAAAAAGGTTGGGAACCACTGTTGTTAGTTACCACCATTCTGCCTTGTTCTTGCAACTTCGAACAAAACATCCTCATTTCTTATCCTGTCATCCCATCCTTATTTTACAAGGAGCTAGAATCATAGAATCATAGGGCTGGAAGGGACCTCCTGAGGTCATCTAGTCCAACCCCCTGCTAAAAGCAGGACCACTCCCCCTAAATCATCCCAGCTAGAGTATAGTGTAACTGGATCTTAAATATCTCCAAAGATGGAGATTCCACCACCTCCCTAGGTAACCCATTACAATGCTTCACCGCCCTCCTAGTGAGAAAGTTTTTCCTAATATCCAACCTTGACCTCCCCAGCTGTAATTTGAAATGATTGCTCCTTGTTCTGTCCTCTGTTACTACTGAGAACAGCCTAGCTCCCTACTCTCTGGAGCACCCCTTCAAGTAGTGGAAGTTTGCTATCAAATCTCCCCTCAGTCTTCGCTTCGTAGACTAAATAAGCCTAGTTCCTTCAGTCTCTCCTCGTAAGCCATGTGCCCCAGCCCCCTAATCATTTTCGTTGCCCTCTGCTGGACTCTTTCTAATTTGTCCACATCCTTTCTGTAGTGGGGAGCCCAAACTTGGACACAGTATTCCAGATGCGGCGTCACCAGTGCCGAATAGAGGGGAATAATCACATCCCTCGATCTGCTGGCATTACTCCTACTGATGCAGTCCAATATACCATTGGCTTTTTTGGCAACAAGAGCACACTGTTGGCTCATATCAGCTTTCCATCCACCATAACCCCCAGGTCCTTTTCTACAGTGCTGCTACTTAGCCGATCGGTCCCCAGCCTGTAGCAGTGCATGGGATTTTTCCATCCTAAGCGCAGGACTTTGCACTTGTCCTTGTTGAACCTCATGAGGTTTCTTTTGGCCCAGTGTTTCAATTCATCTAAGTCTCCCTGAATCCTGTCCCTGCCCTCCAGCGTGTCTCCCATTCCTCCCAGCTTGGTCTCATCTGCGAACTTACTAAACATGCAATCTAGCCCATCATCGAGATCATTAATGAAGATGTTGAACAGAACTGGCCCCAGGACCGACCCCTGAGGCACTCCACTCGTAACTGGTTGCCAACTAGACATTGAGCCATTGATTCCTACCTGCTGAGCCCGTTGAGCTAGCCAGTTTTCTATCAACTTTACGGTCCACTCATCCAGCCCATACTTCCTTAACTTGCCAATGAGTTGACGTGTTTCTGTTTAATCTTTTGGGAATTTAACATAGTTACTTCAGAACTCTGGGTGTTATTAAATCATCCTCTCTAGTCAGGAATGGGCTTACTTGGTTAGCCAATACCTGGTATGTTACCATTTTGCCAAGGCTAGGCCAACTGTGGTTCACAGCCTTTGGTTCGCACTCCTAGTTTTGCCTAGGACTCCAGGAAGGCCTACAGTCCTGTTCCCTGTGATATAGTAACCAGGGCTCTTTTTGTGATGGTACTCAGGGGTACTGAGTACCGACACTTTTTTTAACAGTGATGTGGCCCTGGCTCCTTCCACTGGCAGGCCCAGATACCTGGCTGAGTACCAGCAATTTTTTTTTTTTTTAAACAAAAGAAGCACTGACAGTAACTGATATGTGACCTCATCCTACCCCCTGATGTCTCTTGTGCCCAGTCTTCTCCATAATCTCTCATTCTCTTCTGACTCTTTCACCTCACAATAGAAACTCGTTAGTTTTTCCCATCTTAAATATATATATATATATACACACACTCTTGACTAGGGCTTAGCATTTTTTCAGCAAGTAATTTACTGACCAAAATTCACTTTTGGTCAAAGGAAATTATTTGCAAATTCAGGTCAAATTCAGGTTTGGCCTAATAGAAAAAATATTTTTGAAAAACTCTAAATGATTCATTTTGACATTTTTAAAATTAAAGGCTCCAAATTTTTGTTTCAAAACAACATTTTGTTTTCAAATGTAGCTAGATTTGTTTTTTTAAAAAATTAAAAAGGGTGAAACTCATGAAAAGTAATACTGGACTCAGATGTGTAGGACTGGAAGGGATTTTGAAAGTTCTTGTAATCCAGTCTCTTGCATGAAAGGCAGGACTAAGTATTATCTAGATCATCCCTGTCATGTGTTTGTCTACCCCCTTCTTAAAACCTTTCAATGAAATGAAAACCCCAAATAGAACATTGTTTGTGATCAGAATAAACATTTTGTTCAAACTGAAGTTATTTACTTATTTCAGTTTTACCTTTAAAAATATAATTTATTTGGTTTTTTTTCTTTTCAGGCTCTGAAAATCAATTATTTTCTCAGCTCTATGCTTGATCTCTCTTGTCTCTCCAACCATGGCCTCCCTTTTGCCTCACAGCTTATGGAACACAATGTCTACAATCACTAGGGTTTTTCTTTTCCAATTCCAACCTAGACATACTACAATCCAGCTTCTGTCCCTTCTATTCAACCCAATTGCTCTTGCTGTAGCCTCTAATGACCTCCTCCTTTCCAAGGTTCAGAACTAATACTCCACCTTTTTCCTGCTTGAGTAGTAGACCATGATCATTTTGAAATCTTGTCCTCCCTTGGCTTCGATGACACTGTTCTCTCCTGATGCTCCTACCCTTCTAATTGCTCCTTCAGCATGTCCTTCAGAAGATCCTTCTTATCTCCCTTCCATTTTTTTGTGGGGCTTCCTGTGATGAGGAATACCCACAGTTGGGAGGCATCTTGCTTGCTAAAGGCCATGTGCCTTTAGTGTGAACAAGCTTTGTCTACTCCTGCAGTGGATCAGCTCCTTGACTCTACCCACCACAGGCAACACAAGCACTTCCCTCTCAGCATATGCAAGCTCTGCTGTCTCTCTGCAGGTAGTGATAGGCACACGGCAAATCTCAAGCCCTCCAAGGGTCCCACTGGATTGTCCATTCCTTGTTCCACTGGGTAGTCACAGATTCATAGTATTCATAGATTCACAGTATTCATAGATTCATTGTTCCCAAAGCAGCAGCACACTCCTTCTAGCTTAGATACATTAGAAGCAATACAATCCTTGTAGCTTAGATACATTTATAGTGAAAATAAGGAAGAATTATTTAAGAAGGAATAACTGTAAACAAGTGGTTTATTATAAAATAAAATCAGAACACCCATTCTAGAACCTAAACTTATTTAACTAGCTACCTTCATGTCATATAAGGCAAATCTCTTCCCAGACTCCTTCCAGCATTTTTCAGCCAAACCTGGCTATGATCCTTTTTTCCATTAGATGAAATATGCTGCTAACTTGTTCCTTAGATAGAGGATACTGTGTCTCTTTGCCCCCCCCCCCCCCCGATCTATCACAACAGTGTTTTGATCTTTATTAATTAACCAAATGCTCTCCTGCTGTTGTTCCTTCTTGTAGATTTTGCAGTCTCTTATTCATTTCACAGTCTTGATTAGTTGATGGTTCATATGCAAATAGATTCACATTGTGAAATGCAGAGAGAGAACTAAGCATATTAATACTCACTGCCTCAGCTCTCTGTGCTCTCTGCCGGTTGGCACAATGAGATTCCTGGGTCGCAGTTCCAAAGGGCTCTGTCCTTGGTTCTCATCTTTTCCCCCTCCACACATTATTTCTGAGTAATCGGATTCAAAAACACAAATCCAACTATCATCTCCTTGCTCATGACTCACTGATCTAACTGTCCTCATTTAGACTGTCTCCTTCTAGCTGAACCAAAATCTCAGGGAACATAAGTCAAAACAACTGTCAATAATTTCATTGCATGGGACTAAATCCTACAGTTCTTACCCAGACCTATGCAGTGTTGCCATTAAGTGGGACAGGGATTGAAAGCTTCTGGAATATAAATTTTCAGGCATCCTAGGTTCACAGTTCAGGCTGAATGAGTTTTTAAGCTAGCACTTGAAGTATTCCAGAAATAGCAGTAGGGATACCTGGTCCATCCTCCACATGTTTGTTCCTTACCTGCTTCCAGAAATCAAATCAGAGTAATTAATCCGTTTGCCGTATATGTCAAGATGAGCAGACAGAATTACAAACTCAATCTGTGGGAAGAGGATGTGCCTCTTATGTGACACTGTGAAACTGCTGTCAAGGGGCATGTTGTCCTAGGAAATGGGAGTAGCTTCCTAGAACACATATCTCAAGCTCTGCAGGAGCTTCTGTTCAGCAGCATTCAGAGAGGCAATTTTTCTGGCAGTGCCCCCGGTACTGTAAATGCAGAAGAGGAGGATGTTTTCAAAGCCACAAAGGACACTTCATCATCAGAACCAGATTATTAATGGTATTTTGGTGCCTAAAGATATAGATAGGCACCCAGTGGGATGTGCAAAAGCCCCAACGTCCCTTGATGGGTTGGTAGAATGGGGTGCAGGGGAATTTAAGCCAACTAGTGTCTGATGATGTGGGTGGATTGGTAGGTTTATTGAGGGGGAGATGGCAAGATAAGAGCTAGGTTGGCATGGGGAGAGGTTAGGACTAAGAGAAAATAGTGACAGAATTATAGAGGGATAAATATTGTTTTCTCCCCTCCTGCCCATCACGGTAAAGAGTGTATAGGGTAGCACTGTATGATTTTTCATTCTTAAAGGGGAAGATAATAAGAAAGGCAAAATGTACTTCTTTTTCTTCCGACCTCCCTTATCCCTCAATAGAACACTTTCCTGTGACATCCCTGACTACATATAACATCCCAGTTTTTCACTTTGGAAAATCTGAAAAGAGTGCAAATTGCTATATGTAGCTCCACCAGCCATTTGGGTGCCAGTCAGTTGCTTTGGAACAATGAAGTTGTGTGTGCATTCAGTGGAGGAATATTTCTCTTACTGTTTCTTATCATATTTTTCGTTTGGAACCATCCTTTTAAACCAGAATTACTGACAGATAGTTTTGTGGGCTTTTGTTCAGCAGAAGAAGAGGGAAAAGGTCTATCCAATAGCTTTCTTCTTCATTGTGATTTTCTTTTGTATTTTAGGAGGTAAGTGCTCTCTAAAGAAGCAATTATAATCAGTGAAATCAATGACAAATTATTTATCTAACTACCCTCAATACATTGATGGTACATCTGATTACACAGAAAGTAATAGTTGTAATTTAAAAAAATATTTCATTTGAAATGTAAGATCAAATAGCTTCTGCATTTAGAGATTTCTGCATCTATTTTCTGGCATTAGTAGCCTTTCACAGTGTGATGGTAATAGTCAAAGATAGTCAGTTATGTGGTTTTTCTTATCATTATTTTATTCGCTTAGGTTTTTAGAGAAAGAAAAGAAAAACGGCAAAAGTTTCTCTCCAAAATTTATACAAGAGTATAACAAATTGCATGTGAGGAACATAATCTCTTTGTTCCTATACACAGAGCAATTCCTCAGCCTATAGGTTTCTTGGCATGCTCGTTTTTTCTCCCCATACTGCATAAAATACTCAGGACAAAAGATAGATATGATGACACTCTTGGTTTGTGACTGTGAACTGAAAGTCTCTAATGGTTACTTTGACACAAATCATACATGACCTACAGCCATCTAGAAATCATTAATTAGAATATCAGATGTTGTATGAAGGAAAAGTATCCCTGTCTCACTTGACAACAAATTTGATTATGTTAATGCTCTTTGTCATTGTCTATCAAATTCAGAATAAAGTTGACAGATTATAGTAATTTTCACAGGAAAAAACCTGAGTCTAATGGAAATATTTGATGAGATATGTGCAAACCCATGCCTTTCTTTAAGACAAATATTTGATAAATTGCTTTCTGTTTAATTACACACTAAAATTTGGTTGCAGCACTGTGTATGCAAATTAACTGTGCTTGATATGACTATATCAGAATAAAATCTGATGTTTTGCAGATATTTAAGACGTGCCCCAAATTTATTTGCTCTTGTTTGTGTGATGTCCCTATGGGTGTTCCATTGTAGGTGTGGCAGTACCCTCTGTGCTTGAGATCGGAGAGCTTTTTCGGCAGTCCCCCTTGGGCTGCATAGGCACATCACCCCCGACTTGCACTGTGCATGGGACGAATATATAATATTGTGTGGTCTAACCCCGTTCCTCCTCTGTTGTCTTTCGTTTGAGACACAATCTGCAGCAGAGCCGGGTTCTCCTGTTCTTTCAGTAGATAGTGCCTTACCTGTCAGTTGTTTAATTTGTATTTCTTCTTCTTTCATCTATTAAAGAATATTTTTTTCTGTTTTTGCTTTAACTTTACCAATATTCATAGCTTAGGTTGTTGTTTTCCTGCTTCTGACCCTCCCTGACCAGGAAGCCTTTTCCTTCATCCTCATGCATAGTTCTCCTTGATTTAATAGGTACATCTCCTTATGGAGTCACTTTCCCGGACGGCCACCCACAGTGTATTCATTATCTGGGAGAGGTGTATGTCTCATAAAAGTGTTCTCACTGCCGTGACTTGACTGCCAGGCAGAGGCGGCCTTTGGCTACTGGGGGCCCTAGGCAAAGGCACATTGCGGGGCCCCCTATAGACCTGTGGGGCCCCATATAGGCCAACAGGGGCACCCTGTTGCCAGCCCCAGCTCCCTGCTGCTATTCCCGGCCCTGTCCCTCCCCCCCCCCCCACACCCCCAGCTCACTTCCAGCCCCATCTCCCCCTCACGAGCCCTGGACACAGGGGCCAGCTCCTCTGCTGGCTGCCAACCAGTGGTGGTAGATGGCAGAACTAAGAGCAATGGTCTAGATTGGTTATTAGGAAGATCTTTTTCACTAGGAGGATGGTGAAGAACTGGAGTGAGTAACATAGAGCGGTGGTGCAATCTTCATCCTTAGAGGTTTCTAAGGTGCAGCTTGACAAAGCTCTAGCTGGGACAATTTAGTTGGGGTTGGTCCTGCTTTGAGCAGGGGGTTGGACTAGATGACCTCCTGAGGTCCCTTCCATCCAAATCCATGATCATCTACAATAAATGCCACTCTGAAGTCCCAGCCTTCCAATAAGTAGCACTGCTCTATAGTAATTTACAGTGGAGCACCCATAGGGACATCACTCAAAGAAGAGGTAACTCAACCTGTGAAGTAACTGAGATTCTTCAAGGTGTCTGTCTCTATGGGGTCTTCACTACCTGCCCTCTGTTTCGGAGCTGCAACATTAACTGTGCATCAGAGAAGGAACTGGGGGATGGTTGGACCACACTGCATTATATATACATCCCACTCACAGTATGGGAGATGCTCTTATGCAGCCTGATGAGATTTGCTGATGAAGATCTCTGATCCCACATGCAGGGGGTGTTGCTGCAGCTACAGTGGAGTATTTGTAGATGTCAAAGAACCTCAGTTACTGTACAAGGTGAGTAACATTCTTTTATAGAGTGCTGAACTACCTGTAAATAACATGTTTTGATGAAGTAGGCAGATTCAGCATTAAATACTTATTCTCATGGACAGAACAGGAAAATAATAGTGAAATTTGTCTCTTAACAAATTTCATGAAAAGCATTTTAGCTAGAAGAGAAATTGAGATTCATTGTATCAGAATGAAGAAACACCAAAAAAAAAAAAAATAGAGAGATGCTACTGAACAAATTATATTCAGTTTTCATAGTTGTTAGAAAAGAGATCTGCATTGGTTTGAACAGTTTGGATTTTTCTTTACTAGCAGCGTACTCTTTTTCTTTAAGTTTTTGACTAAATATAATGAACGTTTCCCTATATTAGTTAATGTGAATCTTTAAAATGGCACAAATTGACACAATGTACCTAAATTTTAAAGGACCAGAGTTCTAATTCTGCAGGTTCATTAATATGAATACCATTTTCATTCTGTTCTGGCTGCTTTAAATGCAAAGGAGGTAGATCTAAAAGATTTAAAGATGGGAGTCTGGAGCCCTTCACTTAGGTCAACAATTTGAATTCAGTCCAGAAGAAGAGTAACAAGAAATAATTACCATCCAATAACTATTTAGCAGCCTGTCTTTAATTATTTAATGATTTATTTAATTTTTATTTTAATGGCCTATAAATACCCCTTCAGTGACCACAAAGACAAAACAGGGGGTAAGGAATGGAAGCACTGAGCAGAGGGTAAGTGATGACCACTGCTTCTCTCCCTTTTCTTTGATAAAGGGGAGAAGAAAGGCAAATGTAGTTGGGTCGGGACCCAGAAGGGGAGAGCAGGTGGAATCTTTTCCCCCAGTGAAAGGGCTGTCTTTAGGAGACTTGGGAGAAAGAAACTCGATTTCTTGGAACAGAATAGCCTGTCAAACTCATGAGCTGGATAGGAGGTTGGGGGTGGAAAGTGGTGGGGGGGAAGGACAAAAATCTGGCAGATCCAAAGAGGGGAAGCAACAGGGAGATTTATGAGGGCTTCTTCCTTGCTGTTTCCATCATCTTCTGTCCCCCTTCCCCAACTTCCTAGGAGTGCTCTGTGTACCAGAAGGATTAGGCTTCATAGAGGTTTGGGGCTATGTCACAGAGCTGAAGAATCAGCTGCTCTTCAGGGCATTACCCTTAGCTAACACCTCATATAGTCATACTGACATCTCACAACATCCTCTTCCCTGTATCCCCCTTAATAACAGGGTAGCAGCCAATTCAGGTGCTGGCAGGCCAGTTCCTGATTGAGACATTCTTTTGTTAAATTGTGTGGGCAAGAGAAACAGCATGGGGAGGCATCCCCTTTGCACATCTGGGCGTTCCCTTCCCTGTGGATCCTTAGGATCTGTGGGGTTGGGAGACCATGCCTCAAATATATTTTGCTAGAGCAGACAGTATCCAGGAAACTCCCGAAGGTGAATCTCTTGGAGTTTTCTGACCCTTCTCCCACCTCCTGTGCATTTTTATATGGGAAGGGATGAGCCGGTGCTGGAAATAATTCTTTTCCATTTTCCTCTTTTGTTTGTGTTTTACTTCTCACTTTCCACATGATATCCCCTGCATTTTTTACATGATAGATTATACTGGCTTTCCATTATTACCCTGTTTTTTCTTATACTTGCATGTCCGCTGAAAGATGATTTGTCACCTTGGGTTCCAGCAGTAATGAGCATAAAAAAATGGGGGGGGGGGGCGGCTGTGAGGTGCAGATGGGTATGGTTCATAACCTTGTAGTCCAGGTGTTATTTCATTAGATGCCGTGCCAACTGATCATGTAAAATTATGCATGAAAAATGAAAATGTCCTATTTGTGGAGCTTTTCATACAGCAGGTGTTAAAAAGCAATGAAATCGTTATATCAAGTATTGTGTGGTGAGGGTATTTTAATTGATTTAATTACTTATTTACACTGCTAAATAATATTGTACTGCAGCAGAAATTATGGGACTTTAAGTGAAGTATTCTTCCATTATGCCTCAAAGTACATAAGATCCTGCTTATAAGAAAGTGGGTAAATAACCCTATGGCTTGATTTAAAATTGTGTTCACTCTTTCATGTTTAAAATTCCCAAAAAGTGTCCTCAAGCTGATGGCCTAACATAAATAATTAACATGAAATTAGTAGTTAATATTTTGTTCTTCAGAATGAACATCTGATACATTAGACTCCTTCAGCTGCTACCTTTAAGAGAAAAATAATTTATTTGGAAAACTCAATATATACAATTCACTACCTCATTTGGAGTACTCATTGGAGAGAGTAATAATCACTTCCCTTAATCTGCTGGCAATGCTCCTACTAACTAATACAGCCCAATATAACATTAGCCTTCTTACCACTATTGACTCATACCCAGCTTCTCGTCCACTGTAACCCCCAGGTCCTTTTCTGAAGAACTGCTGCCTAGACAATCAGTCCCCAGTCTGTAGTAGTGTAAGTGATTCTTCCATCTTAAGTGCAAGACTGTGCACTTCTCCTTGTTGAACCTCATCAGATTTATTTTGGTCCAATCCTCTAATTTGTCTAGGTCACTCTGTATCCTATCCCTGCCCTCTAGTGTATCTGCTACTCCCTGCCAGCTTATTTTTACCTGCAAGTTTGCTGTGGGTGCAATCCACCCTTCCAGATCATTAATGGAGATGTTAAACAAAACTGGCTCCAGCACCAACCCTTGGGGCACTCTGCTTGTTACCAGCTGTCATCCAGACATTGAACTGTTGATCACTACCCGCTGAACCCAATGATTTAGCTAGTTTTCTATACACCTTATAGTCTATTCATCCAACACATACTTTAACTTACTGATAAGAGTAGTGTGGGAGACCGTATCAAAAACTTTGCTAAAGTCAAAGTATATCATGTCCACTGCTTTCCTGATAGCCACAGAGTTAGTCATCTCATCATAGAAGGCAGTCAGGTTACTCAGACATGACTTGCCCTTAGTGAATCCATGCTGACTGTTCCTGATCACCTTCCTCTCTTCCAAGTGAGACAACATCAAATGTTTCATTTAAATCAAGACATGACAACTATGGCATTCCTTTCATCCACAAAATATGGATAGCTTGATCAAAAAAGCATGTATTTATGACAGATTTGTTTTTAAACACAAGGACTTTATTCTAGCCTGTTCTCTTACAGGGTTTCCTCCAAATATTTGTTCCATTGTTGAAGATTGTTGCACAAGTTTTGTTTTATAAAATATATTATAATATGTGGCAACTCACTGTAGTTTTCTGTCTTCTTAAAATAAGAATGGTCTACTGCATCTTATAAAAACTGAAAGTTTTTTAGGGCAGTTGTAAGGACATTTGGTGCATGCAGCTAAAGTACTATGATTTCATACTTGTTTACTTCAAATGGATTAGAAAATATTGTCCAAATTGAGCACCATGCCAAGACTGCCATTATCTTTTCCATAAAATTTGATTAAGGACCTAAACAAGCATTTAAGTAATTAAGTGAAGTGCTTTGGAAATTTATATGCTGTCCACAATATGTCATGTTCTGAGAAATACTGAAGATGATCTGATGAAAAACAATTTAAAAAAAAAACAGTTGAGAAATATCTGGGAGTATTAATTGAGTGTGGGGTTGGTTTAATTTTAATAGGCTATCTTAGATTTGTAAAATTAATTTTGTTCAATTGATTTTTTCAATTTTATACTTTAAGTTAATGAATAATTGACTTAATATAGCAACTAATGTAATTATATATCCTACTTCAATGCCCATGTCACTTCATTTTCATCATGGAGCTGGTTATTTTTCGAATAGTCCATTAATGGATATGCTGGTCTATATTTAGTTACTAGGTTTTTTTGATGCAGCTGAATTTGCTGAAATAATGATATAGAGCAGACAGGAATACTGAACAGATTCTGAACTAAGTAAATTTCCCTGTGGCATAGAAGAGAGAGTAATATAGGCTTTATTCTGATAGCATGACGACACTTAAATTTGTTTTTAGCTTTATTATACAGTAACATAAAAAGGTTGGGCTGTTACTGCTTAGGTAGCTGTTAGGCACTGTGGCCAGTCATCTAGCATTAACAGCATTTTCCTCCTGCAAATCTCTTTCCCTTCTCTATTCTCCAGCTTCTTTTGACACTGAGTGCATTCAAGGTGCTATTACAGACTCACTTTAATTGAAAATAAAAGAACTAGATCAGATCACTGTGTTTTCTGGAAGTGAATCTGATCTGTCTGGAAAAAATATTCTTCTCAAACCACAAAACTCACTGCAGTAGAATTTAATAGTATTATAGGGTTTTAATAGGGCAGTTATTACTGGTAACTTAAACATTTAAGCTTATTAAAATTTCTACTTTGTAGCTCTGACTCTGGAAACACATACATGTGAATAGCTTCATATTTGTGAACAGTGCCATTGAAAATAATGGGACCATTCATGTGAGTAAGGTTATTCATGTGGGTATATGTTTGCAGGCTCAGGATGATGATTTTTAATGCTGCAGTTCGTGCACATTTCCTTCCTATTTTCATATTCCTATTTCATTATTGTTAAAGTAATTATTTAGTTACAAATTAAGTATGGTATTTCTAGCACATACCATCTATAGCAGTCCTCCACAGATAGACTCTCCTTTCCTCCTGATAGAGACTGCCAGCAATTCATCTTATTGACAGTGCACCAAGGTAATAAACCACATCAGTTCTGCTTTGGTGTCAGATGCCCTACACTGACTGAAGACAAACATGAGTTCCAGCAAACTGATCTCTGTTTTCATACTTTTCAGTTTTCATTGTCTTTTGGAGGAATCGGAAGTAATTTATTAACGTACTCTAGTTCATTTTTTTCTATCTCACTATAGTCCATGCCAGGTACCATTTTGATTTCCAATTAACGCAGTAATGCACCCTTTTATCCAGTGTAAGTGGTTTATAATTATTTTAAATGTTTTACAGAACTGATTAAAATTTTCAAAATTTTGATTTGTCTTGACTCCCCAACATTTTTTGCTTAAATATTTGCATCAATGTTACCTTTTTAAAAGGTCTATTTATTAATTTAATTCATGATTATTGTTTGTAGTAATAAACTGTCTTTCTTTGACTCAAAAGTAAAGGTGTTGCAACAATTCACACTCATTTTATCCTACTCTGTTTTGTGTACCATCTTGTTCAGAACTTGTTCAGTCCAAGTTTGAGTGGCCTTCATTGCCACCACATAAAGTCAGATATGCTGTTACCATGGATTTCTGTGCAGCACATTCAGGGACAGCTGTATGCGCATCATATGTCTTCACTGCCACAGCAGCAGGGATCAATGCAATGGTATCGATTTGAGCAGGTCTGTATAGACCTGCTAAGTTGATTGTTGTGTGGTCTCTGGTCATCTCCATTAACCCACCTCCCCAAAAGGAGTAAGGCTGTGTCGATGAGAGGGTGTCTTCCCTCAACACAGCTACATGAAGACACCACTCTACATAAATGTAAGTACGTCGATGGGAGATACACAAGGTATGTTATATAGTTTGTACATCTCCTGTCGACCGTGGCCATCAGTGTAGACCAAGTAATAGCACATATTTAAATTGCTCTAGCCAGACCTAAAGAAAATCAGCAGTGGCTCCTGATAAATGGCTTCTGATACTAGTTTATTGACTTTTGATAATGTCACATAGATTGTGAGCTGGTGGTGGTGTCTCATAAATGATGCTATTCATCTGCTTGTTGGAAAAATAAAAATTCCCATTACTTTATGAATATGACCAGGTGGATGATGAGATGGTGCTACCACTGGTGTATAGCGTGCACTGGATGTTTGTGATCTGATGAGCTGTCACTGGGGAATAAGGATAGAGTCTTAGGGAAGAATGAGTCAGTTCTTAATAACAAGTTAATCTTCTTTGAGCCATTTGTATTGTGTGAGGATCTTGCAGCCGGTGCTCTGAGAGGAGGATAGATCAAAGCCCCCCTTTTCTCCAGCATCAGAGGAATGAGGTTATTCAGTTTTGGGACAGGGAAGGAAAAGGATAATATGGAAGGCCAGTGAACACAAACTGAGTATACTGTGTACCATATGGAACAAAAGCCTCGTCCTTTGACAGAATGTATGATGCATTTTTGTGTTCTACAGACACTTGCTATGCAACATTAGTTATGAGTTTATTGTTGAAGAACAATATTTGCATTCAGTTGCTTCTTTATACACTAAATCGTTTTCATATAGGTGGGTGGAAATTGTACAGAGAAGCAATTGAGTATAATTTGTTATATATATAGAAGTTGACACAGACATTTAGTTCCATCACTCTTTCCGCTTTGCCTCTATGGTGCATCTTTCCTCTACTCTGGTATGTTTAGTTTCCTTTTATATTGTAACTTTTCAGGGCAGTGACAGTGTCTTTCTATATTTCTGCACTATACCTAGCACAATGGGGGTAGAGGGATCTCCTAATACTATTAATTTGCCATAATCTTATCTAATTTACAAGCATGCCTTGCATGAGGATCACAAATCCAGAGTGTTATCAAGCCTGTCTCACAGAAGATTTTGATGAAGGCCAATTCCAGGTCCAGTTTCTCTAGCAACTTTGGAGTAGAACATGCGGCAGAAGTTCTGGTGAACAGTCTACAGTCAGATGGTTGTCATTCAGTAATCCATTGTACTGTAGCTGCCAAGAAAAAACACGTTAATAATTTCTTTAAATAGGAGAGCATAATGCATATTTACCCTTCATTTTGTTCCAGTCCTTGCTTGTTTCATGTCCTTAAATCTAAAAAGCCCCTCATAAATCAAAGGACTTTTCAGTTATATTTCAAGTCTGTTATAGAGGCTTATAATCTATTAATAGGTTTGTTTGTTTGTTTGTTTATTCTCTCAGGGCATTCTACTTGGACAAGTCAAACCTCCCTCCAAATTCAGCATCTAAAGCTGCTTATGTAGATAAGGTAAACAATAATATTCAGTGTCTAATTAAACTCTGTGTGTTACGCATTATCCTCATCCCTTTCTTTTGGCTTGAGTTGAATTGTATTTTCAGGGCTGGGTTATGTCTTTTGCCCCAGCTCTCCATTAGGGACAGTCTGACACAGCATTGCCCTTGTCCACCTAGGAGGCATTGTACTTTAGGGGATGTGGGACATACTCACATGTAAAGCCAAACTATTTCCTCTGATTCTACCAGAGTGTGAAAGGGCAAAGCCATGGCCAGTCTCCTCCTTGTCACTTTGAATGCATTAAGAGGTGCTTGCAGGCAGCACACCTGTGCTCAGGAGAATGAACTGGGTACAATATCCCATGAAGAACAGCCCTTTCACTATTTTCCTCACATTTGCCCTTAGAACTTTCCCATTATGGTTCCCCTGAAATGGACTCCTCTTTGTATTTTTAGAAAAAATAATCCTCCTTTTATGCCCAAAGCACTACTTAGCATGTTATCCAGCTTTTGGAGATCAAACACCCATTTTACAGCCTATAGATTTATGTGAGAAAAGGTCTACAGCCTTGTCTAAACTAGAAAATAGTACCAGTTTAACCAAAGCAATGTAAATTGATAGAACTAAACATTAAACCATGGTGAGTCTATATATGCAGTTTACACTGGTTTAACTAGATTGATTTTTGAATCACTTTAGTGAAGATATAGATATATATTTTCAGATATAGATAAATATTTCTATAAGTAAGACTATGATTTCACTGTAGAGTTAAAACTGCCATTAGAGAATGTTTCCTAGATTGTAAAATATTTCTTCTTTGGTTAGTAGGTTTCTCTCTATAGGAATCCCTAGATATTTTAGGGACCGAGAGAATAAGGACTTTGTATAAGTGCTGCAAAACCATTATTTGCGCTTCCTTTCACTTTTTTTTTACCAAACACTATGGGAGAGGTGCTGCCTTTTGTTACCAGATCATGAAGACAGTCACTTAAAATATATCTTTTCAATATTATATGTATAATTTCCATTACAATTACAATTACAATTACAATGATATGTATATTATAATCTGTATACAATTAAACTCTCTCTTTTCAGTTTTGTTGCAAAGTTAATTGTCCTTATTTGTGGTTTCTTCACTCCTGTTCTACTGCTTACTCTTCTTTTACTATGCAGTGGTTTTGTAGCTGGGTTGGTCCCAGGATATTAGAGAGACAAGTTAGGTGAGGTCATATCTTTTATTGGACCATCTTCTGTTGGCAAGACAGAAAAGCTTTTGAACTTACAGGGTGCTGAAGAAGATCTCTGTGTAGCATGAAAGTTTGTTTCTTTCACCAGCAGAAGTTGGTCCAATAAAATATATTCTCTTACCCATATAATAATCTTTCAGTAGTCAGTCAGGATTAGTGAATGGCCATTTGCATAAACAAGGAACGTGTCTTACCTGTATGCTGATCCGAGTGTCCATGCACTGGTCTCAGCATCCCTCCCTTTGCACTTATCTTTGCACTTATCTTTCACTGTATTACTCCTTCTTTGAAAGTACTCCTGGAAGAAGGTGTATTGTTGAACTATTTTCCTAAATATTGTCATAGTACACTGTGTGCTGTGTGTGAACCCTTTCGAATCCAGTTGGGGTCTGGGATTGGCCCCCAGTGCTCATATATTCTAGTGTGATGTCTTTAAACTGATAATCAATTTAGTTGTCACTCACCCAGATAAGAACTTCCCATGCCTCTTGATGGCAAAAGTGGCCTACATCTCTCTGTTCTTTGATTGCAGCTGATGCGGCCCCTTAATTCTTTGGATGAACTTTATCGACTGGTGGTGTCTTTTATCCAATCCAAGCGCACAGCGGCCTGTGCTTATACTGCGTGCAGTGCTTCTGGGGTTGGATTGCTGTCGGTGTCTTCAGAACTCTGTAGCAAACTCGGAGCTTGCCACATCATAATGTGCAATAGTGGAGTTCATCGGTATGTCAATTAATCTACTTATCTTTATTCTAGTCAGTCACTGCGATCCAATTCGGAGAAGAATTTTTATTTCTTGTTTTTCTCAGTGTACTTCTATGTATCTAATGGACTCCTGAAAGATTATTTGGAGTGAGTTTCTGGAAGATAAAAGTAGTAGCAATGATTGACAAAATGAGGAATATAATTTTAGTTTGTACAGTTCCAATATATTATTTAGCAAAACAAACAAGGAGTCCTGTGGTACCTTCAAAGTGACTGACTAAGTGGGATTTTCTCCCACGAAAGCTTATGTGATAAATAAATTAGTTAGTCTTTAAAAGTGCTACAGGACTCCTTGTTTGTTTTGTTGAACTAGACTAACATGGCTACCCTTTTGGAATAGATTATTTGTCATACAGATCAGTACAAGGCAGAATATTAAAATTTCTAAAGCATGACAAGGAAGGTTTCCTATTTGCATAATGGATTGTGTATTTTATAGGCAAGACTTTTTAACTTCTAGTGTTCACTTTATACACTGGAGGGAATCTGTGTATGCAGTTTTGCAGGCTTGGTCAAGAATAACCAGAAGCACTGTCTCCTGGGGTAATACATCACACCAGCAATTTGATTACAGAATATGAACTCAGACACTTGACATTTTGAATTTTCAATTGATTTAATATATACTGTACTATACTAACCTCTGAGTGACCTTAACATACTTCTAAATAAACAATTTCATAAAGGTTGCTGGGATGTTAGTGAAATTCATCCAAGAGAACAGTATCTGTAAGTACCAGCGAGGTTGGATTAGAACTGTGTGTGTATTGTAGCAAACATGGTGAAATAACATTGAGGAAAATGATCATTAGGTACATATACTGTAACAGTCCTTTATACAATCCAGAAGCTGAGGCTAACATGATCCTTTTTACATAAGGATATAAAATTATAGATTGCAGTTATCAGTCTGTTTAAAAATGGTGCCTTCATTTTCATGATTCACTGTTTCAAATTCCTTACCATATTAATTTCTGATCCTTGGCAGATTTTCATTTTAGCAGGATCAATTACAAGTTTGCTGGGTTATTAAAATTCAGAACAAAGTTATTTTTGTTATGTCCATCTTTCTAAGAAGAACTTTGGAAAAACAGTTTATTGCCAGTCCAATGAAGAATATGAAGCTGGAGAAGGTCAGCAAGATATCAGGTCAGCTAGATATCAAAGAAACAATCAATAAATGCATGCTAGGAAACAGACTTCTTGCCATCTTTATTAGCTCAGATCTAACTAAGCATTTGTGTGACATATATTATTGGCAGACAAGTATATAGTGGGTGAGGTAATATCTTTTATTGGATCAACTTCTTTCGGTGAAAGAGACAGGCTATCAAGCTACAGAGAGGTCTTCTTCAGGTCCTTCTACAGGGCTAACTCACCCACCTTGTCTCTCTAGTATTCTGCTTCATGCAGTTATATGGTATGATAATATTTTAATGTCATCCTGTACCAGAACAGGCAGGCTATGTTTATCCTTTAGCATATGGGAGCACTATATAAGCTGGATAAGCATGACATTTTCAGAAGGCCATAAAGCTCTGATACTTTACTTTGACTATTTATCTAGATTTTACATTTTTATAAGTAAGAAGTTTTTTGAGGATTTAGAGAATCCCTTTTTCCAAGTTAGACTTTCCTGGTCAGCCAGTGGAAATATGGACATCATTTATTGAAAGGTTGAAATTACTCAGGCTGGTCTACTGATAGGAGTATTAGATACCCATTTCCCCAGAATTATGGGTTTGTGTGTATATGCTTTACCTACAGCCAATCATCCAAAGTCTTTCATAGCAGAAGAAAAAGAAGGGCATAATTCTCTTTCTGATGCTTCTTAGTGGTGGGCATAGTACCAGGAATATATATTTGAATGGTTGATTAATTCACTTCAGAATATTCTCAGGAATCAGACAGACCCATTTAAACAGAGAAAATGTTTACAGCAGAAATATTTGGAAAATGATGATTTTTAAGTGGATATTGTAGCATACTCCTCAAAAGTGAGCTTTGAATTAGCAAAATTGAATATTTTGTCAAAATCTGTTTGTTGTTTGTTTTTTGTAGTGGGTTTTTTTTGGAGTTACAATCAATGAGGGGACAGAAACATATCATACAATCCACATGCACATTCAGAGCAGCCTGAATATCAAATATGCAGAATGAACAGCTAGAGCACAATTATTCAGGATTATTGGGAATAGAACTTTAAATAATGGGGATATATTTGAAAAAATCAAAGGCTTAACATCCTAGAGCAGAAGGACAATTCTTTGAATAAATTATACACTGTGAATAATTAATCGCTTGGCAGTAGTGCCCATTTATATGCATAAATTTAAAAATGTCTCATTAAGTATAGTGACCTAAACAAAGGTTAGGAGTCACTCGCTGTTTTTTAAAGACTATTTTAGGAGCAGTGAGATAGCGTTAAATGGGATCACATATAGGATTACATTGGGATATTAAAAGATTTATGAGAGCAAGCTATCTTGGTAAAGTAAAGGTCCAAAACACTTAACCATAAAAACATGAATGTAATGCTACAGTTCCTGCATGCAACACCATTTGAGCCTTTGCAAATGTCTTCATTATTTTACTTATCAATTAACATTTCCTTTCTGGCTTCCATGTGTTCAGGGGGCAGAACAATTGAAATTCTAGCATTATCAATTAGAGAGCTTTTAATATAGGCCCACAGTGACAAAGTAGAAGACCACAAATATCTCATACACAAGGTTTTGGGCTTCTTTGACCTAAATCTTTAAAAGTTAAGAAAAAATGCTGCATTTATTGGCAGTTTTGTGGTGTATGTAAGGAGGGCTTATTCATTTGTTAAAGTTAGGTATTCTTTTAGTGATATTGAGGCAGCAGTAAAGAATGGGAAGTCATTCTATAAAGTCTATGTTGTATGTGAGTGATGAATGTGTTTGCCCTTAGGGTTCTGTGTTGGGGATGGAAGCTAAGAAATTTCATCTCACATCTTACTTCCTCTCACTAGCCTATTTGTGCTATGTTCTGTATTTCCACCCTCCATGCTTCCCTGCTGAATACAACCTCTCCAACTTCCCTAGCCTTTCCCAACCCCCCATCCCCAATCTCTGCTCTCTGGCATGCTGAAATTGTGCCCCACTCTTACTCCTGAGCAGTTAGTGAGCCTCCTGCTGACCAGTTAGAGAACTATCATTGCCTTATCTCCCCACCATGGTGGTTACTGGCACTGAGTCTATTCTTGGAATCTCTTCTAGCAGCTCCTTTCATACTTGCTGCAAGGCAGCAGTGGGAAAGGCAGCAGGGGATGATGACGCAGCCCAGAAGGACAAGCATCTGGAGGAGAAGTTTCCCAAAAGGGGTTGCAGGATGAGTCTAGATCCACTGAGCAGAATTGATCCAACTCCTTCCCTCCAACCCTTCAGGCATGTATTTGATGTTACAATCAAGGAGGCATAAAATGTAGTGTTTTGCCCGTCCTGGTAGAATGAGATTTAGTCTTAGCAAGCGATCGTGGAGGACACCTTTATTTCTAAAAGTGATATCTCAGACACAGCGATTCTGCATTTTCATTCCTAATACAATATGGGTTGTTAGTCCTGCGTGTAGACTAATCTAAGAGAGAAACATTCTTTAATGCATCTGTTCTCTTACTAGATTAAAGATAAAAAATATGACAATAACAGACTCTAGTTCATGTTTTCACATGCCTTTATTAAATATGCAAACCCTAGATTTTGTCCCCAGGAACTTTTTTTCAACTTGTTTCCAAAGTTAGATTCTTAATAGATCTGACCTGACTCAATCTAGGAATCTGCAGCAGAGTTCAGAATGCTGTGCTGATCAGCTCCTTTTTCCTACTCTCGGGGAATTGGAGCTCAGCAAACCATTATTCCCATCTCTGCAAGAATTTAGAGTCTCAGATTATATGTGGTAGAATAAAAATCTGGATCTTCCCACATTTCTCTAGTTTAACTTCATTGTCTGATTACATGAATTCTTAACATGGAGGTCCTGGACTGACCTCAGTGGGGAGATGACCCTGCTGCCCTTCCAATCTTGCTTAGTGGAAGATGGGAAGAAAATCCTAATGAGTTCCCTGCTACATGGGAGGGAAGTTCTGGGTCAGGGCCCCAGTATGGAAGAAGTTGAAAATCACTGGATTACACTGAAAACCACTGTTCTGTGAGTAGCACTTGTAACCTCCTTAATATTAGCTGTGTTTTGGTTTCCAACTTCTCTGTGATCCAAGTTAAATTGCTTTGTACATGGTGCTATGCTAAAACGGCTTGAAAGAGATCCTATTTTCATTCCTATATTCAAGATAATACTGGGGATTTTGAGTTGCTGGTGATTACTTTGCTTTGAGTTTTATGTTTGCCAATTCACATTAGAGCTAGAAATACTATATCTGTTCCAGACAGAAGTCTTTTTCAAGTATATTTCAATCAGATGAACAAGAACCAGGGAGCAATAAATACCTTTAACCTTCACTTTCCTTTGTGGCATATGTCTACAACCTCCCCATAAATTATCATAAAGTAAATCAGTTGTGCAGATTTCACATCAGGAATTAAAATTAATGTGATTCTAAGGAATCAGATGTTTATGATTTATTTTGCCCTTTTTCATCATAACTAGTTATGCTCTATACAGTTTTACTTCATTTAGTTAAGACATTGAAATTCGACCTGCCAATTAACTATCCTTCACTAAATGATACTACGGTTTCTTTGCCTGTATTCATTTTATTTGAAATTGCAGTCAATCTGTACAAATCTAGATGATCAAAAGCACTTCTAAATTGTATTGAATCAAATATGCCAGTTCCTGCCCCAGAGGGATGAGAGAGACTATGCTACACAGACCCAGTTCTTTCCATGCCAAAATGAAATTCGGTGCTGCAGCTGCAGAATGCAGTCTGGAAGCTAGTAGGGAATACTAGCTATAATTAATTATTTAAACCTTCAAATAATCCAGTGTTGGGGTTTATTTAAATGTTTCCATTTTCTGGTAGATAGAAAAGAGAGGGTGTCATTTACACCCCCTCGATATCCTCTGGAGAGCTACCATTCTTTATTATTTTTTCTGTATTTTGATTTCCTTCTTTAAAACATCTACTTGGTGCTGCCATCCTTCAAGCCATGAGATTTTGGCTAGCAGATGTTCTGTCAAGTGATGAGGCAGGTTCTGCCAAAGGTTGATTGTGCTGTCTCCTGAAGCCCGCCCAGTTCACAAAGGTACACAGAGCAACACACCAGCCATGGGTAACAAACCCAAATCTCCCAAAATAGCAAGACAGAGCATCACTGTTACTGTTACTATATTCATCTCAATTCTCCTGTATAATTTTTTTATAAGATTTTCTACAAATTTGCTGCCGTCAGATCAATTTTTCTGAATCAACTGAGCAGTCAGTAAAGACTCGCTTGCTCAATCTGGAAATCGACTTAATAGAACCACCCCTCAATGGCATAGTGCTGCGTTGACAGGAAAGCATTTCCCATTGGTGCAGCTCAGTGAAAAGGGCGCACTAAAGGGGAGTTAATCTCAGCTCCAAATTCAAATAGCCCAAAAGTGAAACCTAAACAAATCCTTGTATTTGTCTCTAAGGCAGCTTGGCCCCTCCCACTGTGGGACTGAGAAGCCCTGCCCCTTGTTAACCCAGCATACTCTCTATATAAATCACTCTATCAGGAGCTCCATGTTTGCTTTCGTAGGAGTTTCCTATCAATTCTCTTCCTGTCCTGGGCCCTAAACAGGCTGGCAAATGGTGTCCAGAGTTTCTGGAGCCATTGTTGCTGTAATCCACAGAGTAGGACCCCTGGAAGCTCAGTTCATTGTTTCAGGAACAAGCAAACTCCAATCTGAATATACATTTTCAGGACTAAAGTCCCGAGGTCGAAACTTTAAAGACTACAAATCAGGGCATTAGTCCTATTTAAATCTGAAATATGATTATATATAGAAACCTATTCAATTCTATCATGAAATATATCTCTGATTTGCAGTCCTCATTTGAAACTTAACTCAAGACGCTTTCCTTTCTGCATTTTGTTTGCTCCAAGGGAACTTACCAAGTTCATGGTGATCATGTTTTAGAAAAAAAAGGTGTTGCTTCCTTTTTTAGATGAAATGCTCATAAATTTGTTCCTCTGTAAGAAATTTCCTTTGGGATCATGTGTTTTTCATCTATTTCAGAAACTGAGTCATCTTCCCTGCCACAGATTACTGTAATTAGCAACTGATCTCTTGAAAAAAGAAATCAGACTTCCATCCTCCAAGAAGCATTTTAAAGAAAACCTACAAACAGTAGTAAAAAGAAAAAAGGCCTCAGGTCTGAGGCTTCTTATTGCTCAGATATGTAGTTTTCTGAGTAGCAGTAGTAGCTTGAGTTATAAAACACATCCTCCAGGACGGGTATTTTGTCTCTATAAACGTATTATGCCCTGCTTCAGCAAGCAAGAACTCAGCTGGTAGCTGAAGGTTGAAAGTACCTAACAAGGCAGATTTTGATTATGATGCAGTAATATTACCCGCAAATGCTATCACTTCCAAAAAGAAGCCTCAAAAATTACTGTGTTTTCATGATGAAATTAAAGATGTTAAGACTCCAGGATTACTGGACATATCTTGAAAAAATTAATACAGATTTTGGGCAAAATATGAATGGATCAACACCTGACTCTGCTTCCAAGATAATAATAATTAGTACTTGAGGCAACCGAACTTGTTTACAAAGTCCATAAAGGACCAAACATGAGTCTTAGAATTTTCCCCTACGCCAATTTTAATATCATTAATTCAGTTTAGAGGTTAACTTCTGTTTTGAAATTTTAATGAAATTTTCTTAAAACCAAAGCATGCCATTGCTTTCTCTCCTTTTTTTTCCTGCTACAGTTATATTCTCAGCAGACATAATGGGAGGGTGAAATAACACGTTCTTTTTAAAAAAACTTTTAATAGGATTCCTTTAAAACCCTAACCCTAACCCAATTTTTCCTAGTACTAGTGTCAAAGAGGATGGACAACCTTTTTTCTGTATTTCATTTAACTGTATTTTTATTTTATTTTTTTTGTCAATGGAGGGTTGTTTAGTAACTCATCTGCTTATTTCATTTATAAAAACTGTACTATCCACTCGTCCAATCCTCTCCTCAAAAGAAAAAAATAAATCATAGTAAAGTTTCAGCATATAAGCAAAATCCTTATAAATAAAACCAGTTTTTCAAAACCAAGATTCCAGTCTGCATATTTAACCTTTCTTATACATAGATTAAAAAATGTGACATTTACATATGCTTACATCATCTTTAATAACATATCTCAGTAGAAAAACAACAGGGTCCTGTGGTACTTTTAAAGACTAACAGATTTATTCATCGCATGAGCTTTCGTGGGAAAATCCCACGAAAGCTCATGCGATGAATAAATCTGTTAGTCTTTAAAAGTGCCACGGGACTCTGTTGTTTTTCTACAATAGACTAACATGGCTACCCCTTTGGAATATCTCAGTATGTCTAAGCTCCAAGATTGTTCTCTTGGACCATTCCCTTCAGGGTGTGGCTTAGAAGCTAGCAAAAGATGTGGTGATGTTGTCACATAACACTGAAGCAGGTGGGAGTGTCAATACTCTATTTAAATAGCCCTAATAAGTAATATCTTCATTTTGGGTTGATTCCAGTCTATTGTATTCTTGTTTATATAGCTATTTGAAATAAATACAAATTAATGAATCATCATTAGGAATTATATAGAATTATCTTAAAAACTCAAGTTCAAAAAAAGAAAACATGCTAACATTTAACTGCCATATTTAATAAGTATATTGGCATGAATAGTTGCTGATTAAGAGTTAACTTGAGTCTTATGAGATCAAGTAAATGCTTAAAAAATCTGTATTTTAAAAAGTGGTTAAATGTATGTATGGTTAGCATATTGTATTTGTGCAAAATTTATCAAAAGAATAATGACATAAAATTTCACATTGAGTAGCAGCCTTGGAGTTTTAGATAATTAGATTAAGCAAATGTACATCCTTTTCAAATACTTTATTCATATGACCAGTATGTAATTCACTTTGACATCTCCAACAGCAGTAACCGATGTGCCAAATAGTACACCAATTTATTTCATCTCATCCTCCCTCTGCAAGAGTGTTAGACTAATGTTTTGATGAATCTCTAAGTACAGGCTACTCAGAACCCTAACTGAAAACTGGGAATGGATGTTGTTATTTAGATTCCTTTAACTCAGGTATCATTTCTATACAGCATACTGAGAGGCAGGTCAGATTACTGTACGCAAACACAAATTCATTTTTCCTATGTGGTGACAAATGATATTAAACATGGTGTCATTGAAGAGTCCATTTCTTAGTTATTTTAATCTGTTTTCTCTTTTTCAGTAAGAGCTTTATGAAAACTATGTTGCCTGTAGTTCATTATGATATACAATAGATTCAGTGCCCTGTAGCTAATGGGAAACCACTACAATTACATTCCGTCAAAAACAAATGAATCCCCGAGCCGGGGAATATTGGTGATTGAAACTGTAAAACAACCTTTTCTGTTAAGGGAGGCTTGATCAAGAAGATGTTTGAAAAATTGTTGCTCAGCTATACAAATGATGTCATGACTGGGCATACTATGCCCATGTGAGTCCCAGGATTGTCAGGAAGCACCAAGATTCAGGTCTAGGACTCTTCTGGGATAATAAGCAGGGGACTAGGAGTAACTGAAGTTCCTTAACTTATCAGGAAACCAGCTGGGATTTACAAAAAGAATAGGAAAAGGAAGGTGACTAGAAAGCCAGACAACTATGTTGAAGGAAGTAGGCTGCCTTCAAAGAGGATTCCAAAGGGGTAGCCGTGTTAGTCTATTGTAGAAAGACAACAGAGTCCTGTGGCACTTTTAAAGACTAACAGATTTATTTATCGCATGAGCTTTTGTGGGAGAAAATCCCACTTCGTCAGACGCTTTGAAGATGGGAAATTTACAGAATGGGAGGAAATTAAATGCAGGGGAGTGTATGACATAGGATCAGGTCAGGCTGTAACAGCAAATCAAAATAGGTGTTAGGACTGAAACACTGGGGAACAGCACATAGAGGAAGGTGAGGTCAAATCACCTGTTGTAATGAGAGAAAAATCCATAGTCCCTGTTTAATTTGACTCAGTTGTCTTGGGGTTAAACAGGGACTATGGCTTAAGTTGAACTAACTAACGCCATGGCTACACTAGGCTTTAGTTAGTTTGAATTAAGGGCTTCCTTAATTCGAACTAATAAGTTCGAATAGGATATTTGAACTAAGGGGTTAATTCGAACTAACTAGTTCGAATTAACCAATGTGGCCATGTTAATTCAAACTAATTTCTTAGTTCAAATTAACTGGCCATTGAAATGAATGGGGATCGCTAATTTGAACTAAGCAAGTGCTTGCTTAGTTCGAACTAACATTCCAGTGTGGCCATGCTAGTTCGAATTAAGCTAATTCAAACTAACTAAAATTAGTTTGAATTAGTTAGTTCGAGCTAACTAATTCAAACTAATTTTAGCAAGTGTAGACATAGCCCTAGGTATTAATCTTTTCAAGACCACCAGGAGACTATTCTCAGGACAGATCCCTCACAGCTGGAACCAACTGCTTCTCATGTTCATTGAAAACAACATGTGTGGTACATTTGTTTACTTTTGCATTTGGTTAATTTCTTTTTGCTTGACAACTTTGTTGCTGAAACACCTAGATCTGGTAGTTCTGTCTAAGGCTATCCTTGGTGAGTAGCTTTCTGTGAAGATTTTTTGTGTTTTTTCTCTCCCTAATTTTTGCAGTACCTGGCTGCCATGGTGATTTGCTTACAACATTCTGCAGTTAGGAACATGCAGTATTTCATGGCAGCCAACATGCATCTTAATAATAAAAAATGGACTTTATAAAACAAACGTTGTGTAACAAATGTTATAAAACAAAACAAACGTTTATTTAAAACAAACATTATTTAAAATTAAAACAAACATTGGTATGTAAATTGTATGTCATGATTGGCTGAAAACTACATTTAAATAATTGTGAAAAAGCACCAAAGTGTAAATACTGGTTTATTAATGAGTCAGTTCAGTACAACACAATGAAAGGGTTTATTTATAATTTTTATAATACAGAATGCGTCTATTTAATTAGCTTGTTATCTATCCAAGATAAAGCAATTACAGCTTTATTGTTGGTAATATTGAATAACTTGGTTACTTTGTCTCATTATTATCTGGTTGATAAGGAAATAATGCATTAATTATTTGAGGAATAATGTGAATAAATCATTTCTATTTTCATGGCAACCATTCACCAAAGCCTTTTGGGTGTTTCAGGAGCAAATACAAGACTTTAACAAATAAAAGACCCAGTGATGTTTTTGAAAAGAAGCAATGGATACATCAAAAGAATGTTTATATGCAGTAGTTTTCAATCTTAGATATACAATTACATTTTCCGAGGGGCATATACATTGTTAACAGTGCCACTCCCATTATGTTTAATGTCACTGCTAATTCCCCGTGCTGCTATGAAAATGAACTTAGAATTATTAGATTTTAGTGGAAGTTATAAGGAAGCAAGTCAGCTCTTCAGTTTGGCTCTGTGCTCTTCAGTTGCTGCCTCGCTACTCAGCAGTCTGATAAGATCTTCTTTATTATGCTATTTTTTGTGATCCTAACTTTTCTCATTGTGGTGGTTTAAGTGCTTGACCACTTATTGTCAAAAGAGAAGGCATGTCTTATATGCTTACACTTAGTTTTCTCAGATTTTCTGTGATGAATTGCTGCTTTAATATTTATCAAATGATGGATAGCTTTGTCAAACTCTTCATCTCAGGTCCTTTTCCACAGCTAATTCTTTCAGCTGAACTTCATGTGGGAATTTCTAACACAATTATGTGGAATACACAGGGCTTTTTTTGAACTGGTACGCACCGGTAAGGCATACTGGCACCTATTTTTCCCTGTCCGACCCCGCTGCTTATATGGGGGCCGTGGTCAGCAGGGCAGGGAATGGAGCAGGTCTCCTTTCCCCTGCTGACCCTGGTCCCCAGCTGGGCAGGGGGGGCCGGCAGGGGACAGGAGTGGCAGCCGTAGGCCAGAATGTGGCCCGCAGACTCCTGGGAGCTGTGACCCAGCTGGAGCTTTTTCAAATCTCCCACCCTGAGCATGCTCAGATGCGTGGTTCAGGGTGCAAACAGCCTGGCCAGGGAGTGACTCTGGCCACCCCTGCAGTTCCGGCAAGCTAAGGGGGAGGGGCTCAGAGAGTGTGGGGGGGGTGAGGATGGGGGCAGGGAGGTCAGGGAACTGTAGGTGGGTGTGGGGTTGAGGGGGACCTGAGAGGAGCAGGGAAGGGGGGTGTGAGATGAATGGGGAAGGGGCCTGAGGAGGGTGGCGGCGGTGGGTCTTGACACCCACCCCCCTATCGCTCCTGCCAGCGTACTGGCACTTTTTTTTTTTTTTTTTTTGAGAAAAAAAAGTGCACTGGGAATATATAACATATTTTTCCTTCTGCTCATAACAGACACCCTCTTACTAGCTGATTCAATAAACAGACATGAGAAGGACTGTGCCCAAGTGTACACACTGGAGCTGTACAATTTGTCTCTGATTTTTCCACACTGATTCCATTGAATAGTCTCATTGCATTGAATGGAGGGCTTGTCAGCTCTTTTGCTGCTCATTGTGACAAAGGGTGATGAAATGAAAACTGCTTCACTGATTAGAGAATTATATTACATTAAAACCTCAACTGTCTCCCCAAAACACACGTGGTTGCCTGTGGGTGTAATAATAATACTTACTGCTTCTGATCCACGGTTTCCAAAGAGTTTTATAAAGGAGAGCAAGTGTTATACAAATGAGAAAGGTGAGGTAGAGAGAAATCGAGCGATTTGCCCATATGAGCTGACACAAAGAATGACTGCCGGAGATGGAAGTAGAATCTGTCTCTTGACTCTCTGTTTCCCACGGATGACTTGTTTTTTTTGTAAATCTCTCTCTTGTATAAAAGGGGTGCTGTCGGGGTCAAGAAATGTCGCTCAAAGTTGTTCCAGGTATTACACCTGCCCATGCCTCTCTGCCAATCTTTGTGGCTTTACAATCACACCTGGCAGTTATTTAAAATGGCTTTTCTCCCCACTGTTGCTGTATGAAAGATCCAGTCAAGCACCAGGGGAAGTTGACAGATAATAGAAATGAAGGGGATACTAACCTGAGCACTGTTCTGTCCAATGCACAAAGTGAACACGCTGAAACCATGATATATATTTTTCTCCTCTCTATTATAGTTGGTAATTTGTTTTAATATTTCAGATAGGTGTATGTTGGGGTTTGTTTTTTTAAGTTGATGGTGTCCCTTTTACTGTTTTCATTTAGGGAAAAATATTAACCTGTGTTCATATAAAGTAGGGCTAATCCTACAGTCCTTACTTATGCAATGTTTCCTCACGCCTTGCTGCCTCAGAGGCTGGGGAACCTTAATAAGGTCTAGCAAGAGAGAGAAAATCCTAGTTTCCTTCCCACCTTTGCCTTCCCCTCCCAAAGAGTGGTCAGTATTCTTATGAGTTTGGGATGAGGTGGAGTGCAGAGAGGGGCAGGTTATGGAAGAGTGTCTCCATACCTCATTGGCAATAATGAAGGATGCAATGGAATGAAAGCCCGTTAATTCTTGCATACCTTAGGAGAATAATCCCTTTCCCCTTTCATTAAACTGCATTCCTGATGTCCTGTCTTTCTTCCTGAAGTGGGCAGGTCAAACCTCCCTCTGCAGTCAGAGATACTCAAGACTTTCGTTGATGGTGAGCTCTGCACATTTTGGCATTTGGCAAATACAAATCAGTGCTTTATCATTCAAAGAGAAGGTAGTGCAACAGAACTTAGAAAGTACCCTTATGCAATATTAAACCAAAGCATATAGCACCAAAGGTCAGAGCATATAGCACCAAAGATCAATGGATTCTTGCATACAAGAAACTAGGGGGCGGAAGAGATTTAATTATTGAGGGGAATAATTTCTAAATTGTGAACACCAAGCCATTAATGAACAGAAAGATTGAATTCTGTTTCTCATTTCTAATCTTATTAATTTGAAACTTTTACAGTCCATAATTTACTTAGTGGTATTTAAAACTTATCACCTTTTTTTTTTCAGATGAGTGCATCAGCTAACTGTGCACATTTTTCCTCCTACAGATCTTCTGCTTAGCAGGAAGATTATTTGATTGAAACATCTTGTCCATGAAAGTGTGCATAATACAAGCCTAGGAAAAGCTTCTTGTCAGTGTTTGATCAAAGGTGTATTAGAAAACAAATTTTAATTATGTCTGAGGATTCTTTTTTAGCTTGTTAACATATTAGGCACCTGATACCGTAAAGGTGTATGCAGGAAAAAGGATTTTGTATGTGCATTTTGTGGATGCAAAGACTTAATTACTGGCGTGTGCTTTTTCTTGGTTGTATATTGAAAGACTGCTGAGAAACTCATTGGGCACAGATTCCAGTTATCTACCTGTCACGTAGTACAGCCAAAGAGTACTATTACACCATCCTACAAATACACAGGTTTGCTCAAGGGGTTGACTAGATCTGTTAAGCCCTGCATGGCTTTTGTCTCGGCTGTCTGAGAACCATCTCTCCACCCGGGTTTCTAACAGAAGAGATCACCTGGCATCTTCAAGCTGATTGTCCCTAGTTTTTTGACCAGTGCTAGAAGCAGGACAGTTTCAGAGCAGGACTTTTCATTCTGAAATTTACTCCGTGTGCTTGTCAAATGAGGAGATAGAACTGAATAAGGTGGCAAAATGCTTGATCCTGGTCCCTCTGAGATCACTGGAGTGTTTGTCATTGTGTTGAACTAATGCAGAATTGGATCCCAAAACATAAGACACCTCTAATGACTGTATCTTCCCCAAAATATATTCGTCCATGTGGTATGGAAGAATGAGCACAAAGCTGTGAGTCACTAAATCACTAAGCTGACTTGTTCCAGGCCACATACTTTTCTATCTTAGTTTCCCTAATTTATATTAGTTCTGTGCCATTGTAACTCCACTGAGCAGCGTGGAGGATCAAGCCAGTTAAATTTAAATTAAGAAAACTTATGTAGTATATTTCAGTCGTTTTAGGAATCCTTTAGCGATATAGATAATATTCTCCTTGGGGAATCCTGTGCCACTGTGTGGCTGCGTCTACACTTGTAAATTAAGTCGACTTAAGCTTGCTTAAGTCGACTTAATTTACCCTGCGTCTACACTACAGTTTCCTTAAGTCGACTTAAGCAGCTTGCTTAAGTCGATTTACGGAAAATAAAGTCAACAATGAAAATTAAGTCGACTTTATTAAACCACCTTTTCATTAGACTTAAGGCTTAATTCGACTTTTTAAAGTCGAATTAAGCCAGTGTAGCCCTGGGGTAGCCCTAAGTCGACTTAGGGCTACCCCAGGACTACACCAATGCCCTCCCTGCCAGGGGGGACACAGGGGGAGCCTGGCATGCCCCCCAAAGGGCAGGGCAGAGCCCTGTGTGACACTGTCTGGATTTAGGGAAGCATTTATGATATTATTTATTATTCATATATCATAAATGCTATAATCCATAGGAACTATGTCATGTTTGGTATCAATAGAAAGATAGTAATTTGCTGGGAATGATTATATAGTTTATGTCTAGGAATTGTATTTGGATTAGAAGTTAGTTTAGTTAGGAATTTGGTGTTATATCTATATTTTAACTTGTAAAATCATTGTCTCCTTAATGTTAAGGAATGTGCCAGCTACAATGGGCCCAGGGAGTAACCTGATGAGCCATTAAGGACATAAGGAATACAACCATTGTGTCCTTAATGGCTCCTCAGGTTACTCCCTGGGCCCATTGTAGCTGGCACATTCTTTAACATTAAGGACACAATGGTTTTACACAGCCGCCTGTCTCAGGCATTTCAATAAAATCACATAAGTTAAAGTATAGTTATAACAACAAATTCCTAACTAAACTAACTTCTAATCCAAATACAATTCCTCGACATAAATTATATAAACATTCCCAGCAAATTACTACCTTTCTATTGATACCAAATATGACATAGTTCCTATGGATTATAGCATTTATATGAACAGAAAATAATATCATAAATGCTTCCCTAAATCCAGACAGCATCACATCCTGCCCACATGCCCTGCCAAGGTCCCTGTCCCCCTTTGCCCCATTGCACACAAGGGGTTCCCCCCCCCCGCCCGCCACCGTGGTCCTGCCCAAGGTCTCCCTAGCCCCTAGAAGTCGACCTCGGCGTCCAGTGTGGATGCTCTAGGTCGACTTTGTAAGTTCCCCTTAAGTCGACTTTAATTTTAAGTGTAGACACACTAAGTCGACTTAAAGTCGACTTAAAATTACAAGTGGGAAGTCGACTTAAAGTCGACTTAAAATTACAAGTGGAGACATAGCCTGTGAGTGCAGAATTCGTGTCCTCTGCAGATTTCTTTGCTTACCCACAGAAAACTCACTTTCTGAAAAGGAATTAAACGGAAGCCACAAGAGTGATCTTGCGCCCCCACCCCCAGCAGCACACGCATGTCATTTTGGGCTCCCAAAGAGTGGTAAATCACTACAGAGGGTGGGGCAGGTCTAGGGATGCCCCAGCTGGTAACACCTATCCTGTGCTGGGCTCAGCTGCTAGTTCTGGCTTGGCTAGGGGATGGAGGAGCCTGGGACTTCCTCTTCCCCTTCAAGGAGTGGCCAAGGCTGTGTCAGATCCATACCTAGTTTCAGGGAGCACTGTACCCCCACTTCTTCCCAATTCCTGCCTCTATTGCTTCCCAGCCACAGGGGAAAGGATCACTGTACAGGAAACTGCTTCTTCGTTCACCCACACCCAGGCCTCTGAACCCCCCATACCCAGACTCCCCCATTGAGCCTCACCCACCTACCCACAGACCTCTGCCACTGAGTCCCATCCCATCCCACCCAGCATCTGGTCCCTGCTGCCCCCCCCCCCCCCCCCCCCCAGGCCTCTTCTCCTTAAAGATGTGAAAAAATCTCACTGAAGTTACATGGGCCAAAAGAATTGTTAACCCTATAGATGTATTTTGACATCAGGTCAATTAGGACAGGCATGGGGGCTGAGGGGAGCGCAGATTCTATGGTTTTGCGATGACCATTTGTCAGAGCTATCAACTGTTCGATGTTCTCTCTCATAATGCATCTGATGTTTGGAGAGGAGTTATTCTCTACAGTAAGTAACTTCCAGGTTGAGTGTATTTCTTGCCTGTGCTAGTATATAGCATTATTATTGTATACTGTACATGTTGCTTTTTGTGGGTTTTTGAGGAACATTTCTGTCTATGTAATAACTTAGCTATATGTTGTTTGTTTCTGATCTATACCATTTGAGCACCCAGTAACTGTTGAGGAGATGTACTGACAACAGATACCTGACTTAATTCTGTCTCTCACCACAGCTGCACTCTGAGCGTCACTCTGGAGCAGGCTATAATTCTTGCTCGGAGCCATGGACTACCTCCTCGCTATATTATGCAAGCTACAGATGTGATGCGTAAACAGGTAAGGCCAGCCTTATGTTTCAGAATATTAATGTTTCTCCATAGAAATTTTATGTGTTCGGCCAGAAAAATGAATTAACTAGTCATTTTTCTCATGTCTTGGATAATTATGAGAACTGAGAACCAGCCATCTCCCTAAATAAGTTACAATACAACTTCAGATGGTCTGACATTTTAAAAGACTCTGTAGAATTCAAAAGGTTCATTTTCATAGCTACTTTTGAACCTGGTTTTGATACTGGAGAGAAGTACTGAGCCAGTTGTTTCTCCAGGCCTGGACACATGGGGTACATCTACACTGGCAAGTTAGGTCAACTTAACGAGACTTAAGTTGACCTAAACAAAGCTGCGTCCACACTGGGCTTTTATGAAGTCGACTTAAGCCCTTCCTTAAGTCGACTTAATAAGAGCTTAAGTTGACTTAATAACACCTCCTCTGGGGTCGACTTAAGCCTTAAATCGGCTTCTTAAATCGACTTAAAGCCAGTGTGGATGGGGATTATTGCTAAGTTGACCTTATTAAGTCGACTTAACGCAGTTAAGTTGACTTAACAAGGTCGACTTAAGTCAACTTAAAGTATTGCCACTCTGTTAGGTCGACTTAACAAAGTTGACTTAACTTTGCCAGTGTAGACATGGCCATGATGTGTATGTGTACTCTTCCCCTTGACTGAACATATTACACCATTTTTGCAGAAGTCCTGGATTGGTGTGCCGTGTGGTATATTGCTAACAGGGGAATTGGAGTGGAGAGATCACTAGAGACAGACCCAAAAAGGGGGCATAGAGAAAGCTCATTTGCAAAGCTTTCCTCTAATAATGTATCACTGCAGTTTACTCCTAAAGAAGGGTTTTTTTTAATTGGCCTTTCTCAGCAGGCTGACTTTTCTATTGCATCAGTCAGTTTCCTTAAAAGCCACCCATCGAGGCCATCGAAGGCTTGTGATCCCCAGATGGCAGTAGCTGTTTTCTTCTAATTCAAGCCCTTGTGGTGTGGGGGATACAATTAGCAGAAGAGAAAGACTATAGCAGGAGTTGGAAACCTTTGCTGGCTATTCAGTAGGTGCTGGGAGCAGTGCCAGCAGGGGAAAGAGCTGCCATGTGAGCGGCGACTTTTCAGCTCCAGGCCATGCTGTGAGGCGGGGCCAGCAGGGAGGAGGAGCTACCTCATGCGAATCTTGTGGCCCTACGTCCCGCTGGGTGGCCAATGGGGAGCAGCTGTGGTGCTGAGCGGCGCTGCAGGGCCAGGAGCTCTGCATGCCACTCAGAATAGGTGTGTGTGCCATCTTTGGCACGCGTGCTGGGGGTTGCCAACCCCAGGACTAGAGAGGCATAGAGAGGGGAGAGATGGGTTGAAAGAGAATATACACAGACGGTGTGTTTTGATGCTACTTAATGGCAATCTGAAAATATATTGAATTAACTCCTGGGAAGTTTTATCTGACAGTGGGCTACTCTGTGCCTCGGTTATTCTACTGTTTTGTAAAGCACTTTAAGAGGGTTGGATGACAAGCACTATATAAAAACACTATATTACTATTCTTAAAACCAATCTGTAAAAGTCTCCCTGAATTGTATTTTTTTAATGTGTGATGCAACCTTAACTTTTTCTGTGTAGTTCCTATGTGAGAATGGCTTGGGATATTTTTTTTAATGTTGGATGGAAAGCTTTTTTTATTGGGTAGGCTGTTTTAAACTAGCTTCTTTCTTTATTTCAGCAAATGTTTTGGTCCCTAGTTTTTACAGGGTTATATTTTTACTTAATGATTTTTTGGTATAATAGCTGTCCTGGCATCTGTATATTTCATTTTGCTAGTGTTTTTAGTATTCCAGAATAGTCTATTGAATGAAATCCTATCATTACAGAATTTCTATCATGATAGCAGTTAGCTGTAATAAAGTAACCTTTTAAACGTTGACTATGTTCCCTACATAAAGGGAAATAAGGAAATTACTTGTGGTTCTTAACAAGACCTCTGTGTGATATATTTATATTGCTTGATATGAACTAATCTAACATTATGAGAAGTTCTTTTATTATTTATAGAGCAATATATTGCAAATATTAAATGTTTTGTAAAGATGTATATAAATGACAAGGTCCTTTCATTGAAGTGCTTACAACCTTCCGTAAATATTGTACCGGGAATGAACAGTTCATGAGGCATGGTTATTCAACCAGGATATCTGGTAGGTTTTAAGAGTGGATGGAGAGAAGCTAAAAGACACAAGATAGTGACTGTGCAAAGCTTAGAGGAGGGCAAAGAGATAAAAAGAGGAGCAAGGTGGCAGGATGACAGGCATATAAAGTGTGGGATGGGGATTAGGATAAACTGAAGATAAATTATATAAGTACGGGTCTTGAAAGATACTGAGTTTGAATTTAGTGCAGAATGAGAGGCAGCTCATGAAAGAGTTTGTGATGTGTAGCTGAGGAGTGGAACAGTATGCTGCTAATCTTAGAAGCTGTTTTGGGGATAAGATGGAGGAGGGCAAGATAAAATATATGACCTACTGAGAGAAAAACTGGCTACAGTGGTTTAATGAGAGATGATCAAGACCTTAAAATGATTTTAAATGGTAGGGATGGAGGGAAATGAATAAATATTATGGAGGAAGGAATGAGTAGGTTTAGGAAGGCTGTAGATTTTTTGAGGGGGAGGGAGGACAAGAATAATTGTTTTAAATACACACACCATACAAGTATTCTAATCAGAAATGTTTTAATTAGATAGTGGGTACAATATAATCTGTGCCATTTGAAGTATCTTTAGAGAATCTCATTATTCAACCCAATTAAAAAAAAATACAAACACAAACTAAGGGTGAAATTTAGCAGACTGCAGAGGGTGGGGAAGGCTCTCTGTACTACCTAAGCTCTATATTAAGGATTTAGGGTAAATGGAGTTTGAGTATTATGAAAGGCATTGCACAGTCATTCTGCATATGGCTGAATTTCATCCTAAAGCTATATGAAGTGAATTCTCTCTCTCTCTCTCTCTCTCTCAGGTGGTTGGGCCATTGTTCCCTGATCACCCTTGATCAGCTTCAATCAGCCTTGTGATCACTCTTCCCCTGTGTGCTTAATGAGGGGCAAGGGCTGACCTAGGCAGAGAAGACCTTAAAAGCCAGTGGCTGAGCGACCATTTTTATCAATGACTTAGATGATGGCATAGAGAGCAAACTTATAAAGTTTGCCGATGATACCAAGCTGGGAGGGGTTGTGAGTGCTTTTAAGGATAGGATCACAGTTCAAAATGATTTGGACAAAACTGGTGAAATGCTCTGAGATAAATGGAATGAAATTCAATAAAGATAAGTGCCAAGTACTCCACTTAGGGTTGAACAACCCATTGCACACATACAAAATGGGCAATGACTGCCTAGGAAGGAGTACTGCAGATAGGGATCTGGGTGTAATAGTGGACCACAAGCTGAATATGAGTCAGCAGTATAATACTGTTGCAAAAAAAGCACCTTTCTGGGGTGTATTAACTGGAGTATTGTGAATAAGACATGAGAAGTGATTCTCCCACTCTGCTCTGCACTGAATAGGCCTCAACTTGAGTACTGTGTCCAGTTTTGGGCACCTCATTTCAAAAAGGATGTGGAAAAACTGGAGAAGTCCAGAGAAGGGCAACAAAAATTGTTAGAGGTCTGGAACATTTGACCTACGAGGGAAGATTGAAAGAGCTGGGTTTGTTTAGTTTAGAAAAAAGGAGACTGAGAGCGGATATGATAACAGTTTGCAAATACCTAAAAGGTTGTTATGAGGAAGAAGGAGAAAAATTGTTCTCCTTAATCACAGATGATAGGATAAGAAGCAATGGGCTTAGGTTACAGCAAAGAAGGTTCAGCCTAGACATTAGGAAAAAATTCCTAACTGTCAGGGTGATTAAACACTGGAATAAGTTGCTTCGGCAGGTTGTGGAATCGCCTACATTGGAGGTTTTTAAGAGCAGGTTAGACAAACACCTGTCAGGGGTGATTTAATGAGGGTACTTGGTCCTGCCATGAGTGCAGGGAACTGGACTCGATGACCTCTCATGGTCCCTTCCAGTTTCTTTGAGTCTATGATTCTGTATGTTGAGTTTACTTAATATAATTTGGCTGTTATCTCCATCTAATTTTAATTGTTTTCATTAGTTTTAACTAGGTATTACATGTATTATCATAATTTAATAATGGAAACAACACAATATTAAAGCATGCTTAAGGTACTTGTAACATGCACTGCCGGGGTCTATGTAGACCAATTAATTTGCAATACGTTAGTGTGCATTAGAAATCACACCTCTATAGTGCCCATTATCCCAGCATGTAGACAGATTCTTACATTAGATGCTGAATGCAAACTAGTAGCTTTTAGAACACAGCAACAAGATCCACATAGGGCCATTAGAGTTCTTTACAAAGCACATCTCTCTAGTGAGCCTTGCTGGTACCCTGTACAAACTCTAATACATCAGAAGGCACCCAAAGTGGGTAATAGGGGAAATCTACATAAATGAAGCAGCCTCAGAAAGTGGGTATTTTCCCTATTAAATTGAATGAGATTATGATCTCATTTAACAAAAGTGTCATCATTGATTGTCTGGGCTGTACCATTGGAACAATTTTCAGTCTAATTGCCCTGTCAGTTATAATTCAAAGTCCTGTAAGAACTGAGTCCTGAGCCCTGTTTATTACAGTTATTATTATAGGGATGAGTTGGAATCCATCTAAACTAAGTGACTCCTGCTTTTCATTAGTTCATCTGGTCTATGATGATTTTAAATGTAAAAGTTACTGAAAAGCCACCTGCTTTTACACTCTTCATGCATGAAAATCTGTGAATGCAAATAATAGATTCTAACACCTGGGCATACTGCTGGCAGAATTAACACTCACAAAAACATTTGTCTAAATAGGTTTTTGTTAATGCAAATCCTATCATCCTCACACACTGTGTTAATATTCCAACATGATATGTGCCCAATACACAGGAGGTGAATCTGTGACAGCTCTTTGCTTGAGAACCTGGTTCCCTAGCAACCTCAAGGACTCTTGTTTAGTTCTGGAAGGGTTCAGCTCTTAGTGTTGATGAGCTGTGCCTGTGACACTTGCATTTGCTGCCTATTGGCAGGTTTGAACATTGGGGGGATGATTCACTTTTGCAGGGAGGGTGGGGGTCATCTAGAAGATGGAGGAGTGCAATAGAGAGACTTGCTGCTGGAATCCAAGCATGTCCCCTGCTGCTTCAGCCTCTTGTGGCTGTATTTATTTATTTAGACTTTGAAAGTGCCACAGGATTCCTTGTTTGTTTTGCTGAACTAGATGAACATGGCTACTCCTTTGGAACTTGTGGCTGTGTGGTAGTCCATGAGAGTGTTTCCGAAAGTGAAACAGCTTCCTTCACAAAGGTTCTGTGCAGCTCACAATTATGTTGTCACTCCTAACTATGGAGGGTGTTCTTGGTGTACTTACTCTTGGTAACTTTTAAATGGAAATGAATCTTTTAGACAGAAATAATTTACTCAGACATGTTGTAGCCTCTCATACCCTTCATGAGGGTCAACATAGCTGGGTGGCTTCAGCAGCCTGGTTTCATCCTTTTTTTCCCGGCAGATACAACTCCCCTTCTCCATGACTTCTGGGGTTCTATCCACTGAAGTACATCAAAGTTGTATTAAAAAACCAGGAAATTAAGAAACAAAAACTGTATTTGGTGACAGTTATGTTTGCATCAAAACACAATCCACCCACCCAAAACCTCAAAAACATGGAAATAAGTTAAAGAGAAAGACTTGTGAATTCCTTTCCACATTTGTAATACCTACAACTCAGTTCATAACATACTAAAACACTCCAGAAGTCTTTCATTTTCATCTCCAACAGAGCCCCAATAAGGAACCCAAGGTCATCAAGACCTTGGGGGTACTTGGTCCTGCCATGAGTTCAGGGAACTGGACTTGATGACCTCTCATGGTCCCTTCCAATTTCTATGATTCTGTGATTCTAAGATTGAACCATAATACAAAACCTTAACAGGCACCTTAGCAGTGTTAATGCAGAATAATTTCCCAAATGCATGGGACATTTAACAGTTACCAGAGCTGAGCTGTGAATAGAATTGATCATAAAAGCTTATGAGGTTATAGTTTAAATGTTCTTATCACTACATGATAGCCACTTTCCAAACAGGAAGGATGTTCTTTTCTCCAAGGAACTGACAACATAAGAATAGACAGACAAGTAAATAGAGGACAGGACAAAAGGAACAACAGTAGGATACATGTGGGTGTGTATATGTGAACAGACACAAAAACTCAGTTTGATTTTCTATAAATACCATGATAAATATGGTCTTCAGGAGAGACTTAAATGTAAAGTAGATGAGGATGAGCTCGTACTTTGCATAGGGTTCACATGGAAGAAGCTATAGAGCAGGAGACTGGAAAAATAAGTAGAGTCCTGCCAATCTATAGATAACTGCTTTATATCCACAGACCATGTTTGTGGATTGGATGTGGATACCAATTGTGTATCCATACAGGGCTTTAAAGATAAGCAGGCAGAGAAGCCTGGGAACATTATTTGTATTGTCTTACACTGAGTAACATTTTTTTCATTACTTTAACATAAATATACAAAAAGGCTTCATGTTCAGTAATGTTGGGGAAAAAAGTGATACAGATTTACTATTCAGTTATATGTAAACAAATGGAAGCTACTTTTTCAAAATGTGGTCACCTTTTACCCTCCTTAAACAAATGCCAACCTGCAAAACTCATTACTTGGGCCATAGTGAAGGCCAAAACTATAAAGGGTACACAAAAGAACTTGAAAAGTTCATGGAGGATAGGTCCATCAGTGGTTATTAGCCAAGATGGTTAGGGACGCATTCCCATGTTCTGGGGATGTCAATAACCTCTGATTGCAAGAAGCTGGGAGTGGACGACAGGGAATGGATTACTTGATGACTGCCTGTTCTCTTCATTGCATCCAAAGCACCTGGCATTGGCCACTGTCAGAAGGCAGGAGGATACTGGATTAGATGTACCATTGGCATTCGTCTGACCCAGCCTGGCTATTTTTATGTGTGTGTCCTTGAAGAGTGGGACCTGCCTTTACGCTCCCCTCCCATCCCCCCCCAATGGAAATACTGGTCCATGAATCAGTTTACAGATTTGGTGGTGGAACTTTCTTTACCTGAAGCTAGATATCAGCTTCCATGAGTGCCTAGGCACTATTGGTTCATAGAGCAAAGAGTTCTAGTACCCTTTAACTGTGCTATCTGTTTACTCCAATTAGGGATTAGCAGTCTCAACATGCAGATTGTTACTAGTTTAAAAATATTAGATATGGTTAAGAGTAAAAAGCAAATTCCTTCTTGAATTAACAAAATAAGCTCCCAAGTGATGTAGATGAACTGAAATGAAGCATGAAGGATCACATAGCAAACTATTAGTAATCCTTATTTCGCTCCCAGGAGAAAAAAATGAATCTGTTGGTAGAGGTGGTTTAAGTAAGATTTAATTTGTTCTCCTAATAAACAGTAGATTAGATGGATATGTGAAGCCAGAATTCTTTTAAATCAAAATGTTTGACTTATTATGCTAGCTGGATATTAGGATTAATTTATCTAGTGGGTGAATTAAGTAAAAATATGCTGGTTTTCTTCCTCAGAGGCAGTTACACTGTTAAAGTCAGAATCTACATATGACTAATGTATATATTCTCATGTATATTGTTTATTCACTGGTATTCAGTTAAATTAATCACATTCATCTTGAGCAGTCTATCTTTGATGTATACACACACACACACACTTGTCAAATAATTCAAAGTGGTTTATGGATAAACATAGAGTTACATATGTCATAGAGATAGTATTTGCCTCAGGGTTTTCTATAGTAGATGTACCACAGAAGTGTGTTTGGGGCATTATCTAATGTTAAAAAGTTTAATCAATATTTTTGGTTTCATCAGAATATATAAAGAAAAATAACTATATAGATAAATATCTAAAACATGAAATAAATGCTATTTATGAACTATTTACTGGATTTAATTTTTCATAGTTTTTTTAAGTTATTTAAGTACAAGCCTGGGCTGTTTTTTTGTTCAATACTATTAAACTTAAAAAAACTAAACTAAGATAACAAAACAGTTATTTTTATATGGCATATGCCTGTTTACTCTAATCATGAATACCTGCAGACATCAAGTACTTAGTATGTTCTATCTTTAGTTTGAGTGCTTTACTGTGTACTAAGATAGGGATTTTATTGTAGTAGTGGACAAATTTAGCCAAAATTCAAGCTATTTACTCACTCTACTACTCAATCCAAGCATTGGCTCAGCCATACCTTTCCATGGGTTGCCTTTATTTTGAATATAGTTTTACCTCTATCCCACACAAATCTGATATTATCTTAATTTAATTATTGTGAGATTAATCTAATCTTCTTGTGAAGTTGTTAGTTTTCTTTATTTTGTTTTGCATTTGACCCTGAGAGAGAAGGAGAGAGAATAGATTTTGCTTCCTCTAAAAACTAGAAAACAAAAATTGGCAATAGCAGTCTAGTAGGTCTGTTCCTTTGTGATATTTCTGCCATTGTTTGCTGACTCTGCTTTTGGAAACCCAGGTAAATTAAGTTACGCTGAGATGCTGCTTGTCTGTGTTGCTCATCAATATAGTATTTGAGCAGTTTGCATGCTTTAATGAATTTATCTTCACAATATCCATGTGAGGTAGGAAAAACACTATTATTCCTGTCTTATAAATGGGGAATTGAGGCACAGAAAGAGTAAGTAACCTGCCCAAGGATATGCAGGAAAGTTGCGTCAGAACCAAGAATAGAACCCATATCTACAGAGTCCCCATCCAATGCCGTAATCACAGGCCATCTTCTTTTGTGCTTAAACAGAAAATTGAACAGGAGGGATTCTTGTGTGTGAAATGAACCTGTAGTTCTTACTCAGAACACTCTCATTGATTGCATTGGGAATTGTGCACGAGTGAGAAATCCAGAAGGGCGAGAAATGCCAAGCAAACTGAATCAGCTGTGTAAGAGTGGTGTAATTGTTAGCTTGCTTCACAACTTAAATGTTATTTTTTTGTGTGGAGATTTTTGTTTTTATCTGCTTTTACATTAGTGCAAGAGTAGTTATTAGCTGAAAGAACAGAACAGCTGTCTCTTTTCCTGCACCTTTAAAAAAATCATATTCAGTTGCTTTTATTAGAAGGTAGGATATTTTGTTGCCTTCAAAAAAAATTATTTAAGTGGGGCATCAATAATTAAGCTTATTTATTAATAAATCTAATCATGAGGCTATTATATATCCAGTAGGTACACTGAAAACTTGTATCAACTATATGTCAAGCAAAATCCGTTTTTCTTTCTTGCAGGGAGCAAGAGTGCAGAATACTGCCAAGAATTTAGGAGTGAGGGACCGAACACCACAATCTGTTCCAAGGTAACTAAATAGCTGAATCAATTGTTTGTGACCAAGACAATGATTTGTCTAGTTTGTGCCTAATCATCCTCCCAGACACATACGTGCAGCTCACGCTGACTTCACTGTTTACTTATGGGCAAAGATTGTCTTCTTAATGTCGAAAGAATTACTTGGGTCGTTTCAGACCCAGAGGGGGGTAACTACCAGAGTGGGGCCAGAAAAAACAGCACCAGCCCACATTCCCTGAAGCAGGTCCCGCACCACAGGATCAGGCAGTGAAAAGGAGGTTAAAAGACTCCCAAATAAGTTCGCACCTATCTATAAGGATACATAAACAGGAATATAAGAAGATAATAGACCCAGTGAAGTGTTAAAATTCCAGTAAAGACACATTATAATATTTGAGAGATGTATGGTATTTGCAATTGAACATAAACATTGGCGCAACAAAACTTCATATGAGAGAGATTTCAGGATTCTGATCAATAATCCAAACATAAAGCTGACTGTAAAATAACACACACACACACGAATAAAGTGGCTATTCCTTTTTTGAGCTTAGCTCCAAAACAATTCGAATGCAATTGACCACAATTTTGATCAGTTACAAAGCTTAAGAGTTTGTTACCCAAGTGTTATAAGCCTTGGAAGTAAAACTAGTGTGAAATATCTTGTGAACGCATATCATTTAGTGTCAGCAAGTTTTACCTTTGTTTTCCTAAAGCAAGAAACATTACAATTCATACCACATAAGCTGAAGTCTGAAAGGTTTTGAAATGTGGAATGTGTTGCCATTATTTCCCCTTAGCTGTCTAACCATAGAGAAGTCCTTGCATTCTCAACCAGTCCACACAGTAACCTCTGGATCTCCTAACCTTTCCTTTTGTTCCCCCAAACTGTACCCCAAGGGGTCAGTTCATGTGGATTTACCAGACACAGTCAAAGACCATTGAAAGGATGGATGATTTTTGTTGAATGCCAGGCTGAATAACCCCAAGCAAGCAAAGTAATAAGTGATGAGCGCTTACGTCCCTTCTGCAGCCGGGGACCCCTGACGACTGCAGATGACCCCGAGGAGGTTCCCAAGGCATCTTGGTCCTAGATTCCTGAGGCAGCCTGGTCTATGATCCTATGGGGAAGTCCACAGGTTCTCAGGGACTATGCTAATGTGTAGCATTTCTGGAGAAGGTGGGGTGATCAAGCCCACCTTTCCTTCACACACTCAGGCCCAAGGCCGAAGTAACTTGGAAAAAACAGATAGGAGAAGCCTTGCAAAAAAACAACAAAACACCTTATCTCAGGCCCTAGCTGGTTCCACAGGAGACTGGCTCCAGCTGGTGTTTTGGGCATGAAGCCCAGCATCAGTTCATGGTCGGGTTGCTCATAGGAAGGAGGAGGTTGCGAACGCCACAGCACTACCTCTCCATCACAAAATTTTCCGCTTTGGCCCTACACCTTTTAGGAACCATCAGTTTGCCCCCTCTTTCTGGCAACTCTGATTTTGCCAGTTTTTCTCCAATAAAAGAACAGACCATTTTAGGTGTTCTTTACAAAAATCATGTACGGTGCAATCAGGCATTACTCCCTGACAGTTGACCTCCTCTGCATTGTATCTGAGCTGCTGCTTCAAGTATGTATGTCATCTTGGATCCCACCGTGGGTGCACATACACTTCATGCTCATGAGGTTGGAGTCTTTTGAATAGCACTGTTGGTTAGTTCCGTGTGAGTGCCCTGTGTCACCCTGCACTCCCATGCAGGAACAGAAAGGGCAGAGCAGCAGCCGTCCTTGCTCAGGTCCCTTGTATCGTCTATCGCAGCACGGCAAAACCCAGTGAGTGTTGAACCCATGGCTCCTTAGAGACTTCAATTTGGTTTTCAACTACCTTCCATGAAGAAACTTTATTTTCACATTCCCTTTTCCTAGAATTGCCCCTGGATTTAAAAAAGAGGAAATCAAAGATGCTCCTGCATAAATCTGATACAATGGAGTGAGGTGCTCCATGCCAACTGCCTCATCTAATGGCAGACGCTAAACTGGCAGGGTTCAAACTCTACTTATCTTCCAACACACTGATTCCCTTTGAAGACAGACATGGCTGATGCCTTTTCTGCTTCAGGGAGATTCACATTCTGGGTAGGTGCTTTGTTTAAATCGCTTTCTGCAAAAACACACGAATCCAAGGACTCTCAGCTCAAGCTACGTCTGTTAAAGCAGTCTGTGCAGGTCGTTTCAGACCCAGAGGGGGGTAACTACCAGAGTGGGGCCAGAAAAAACAGCACCAGCCCACATTCCCTGAAGCAGGTCCCGCACCACAGGATCAGGCAGTGAAAAGGAGGTTAAAAGACTCCCAAATAAGTTCGCACCAGCAACTCTGATGCTGCCCAAACTGGTAGTTTCAGCACTGGGAACCTTGATGCCAGTACCTCTGCCCACATAAAAAGGAGATGTCAAGAGACAGACAGAGCTCAACCATAACTCCAAACAGGGAGGACAGTCCTAGAAAGAGGACTTGAAACACCATTTCTCCAAAGATGGTGCTTCCAAGCCCTTCACCAAAGAGATACAGGAGACATGAGACCCAAAACTGAACCTCATACCAGTAAATGGGTCTGACCCTGGCAAAGGGCTGAGACTCATCTTAGAGGTTTCAAAATCTGCTATTACATACTTGCTCATTGGTCAGAGAACTTGCTTCTTCCTGGGGCCTCAATATAGCACTTCAGAGGCTCCTGGAACCTCCTTATGAACCTCTTGAGAATGTTTCCTACTTAGCCTCACTCTGAAGATTGTCTTCCCAGTAGCTATCATTTCAGCCAGAAGACTGAGTAAGCTGGAGGCATTTATTGCTAAACCTTCATACATGACATTCCACAGTGATATGGTAATGCTGAGCCTCATCTGAAACTCATCCCCCAAGTGGCCTTGGAGTTTCATCTAAATCCTTCCTTCAGTCTACCTGTCTTCCTCCCAAACCCCACTCTACATTGGGGGGAAAAGAAGCTGCACACGCTGGATGTTTCCAGACCCTTGCTTTAGTATGTCGACAGACCCAAAGCCTTCAGACGACCTTTCCATTCATTGCTGGTTACCACTGGCCATTATAAAGGTCAGACCATCTACTTCATCACAGAATATCAAATTAGATAACAAAGAATCTTGCTGCCTTACCAGCTGACTGTGTTACTATTTGTCTCCATGAAACAGGAAGGCTCTCTCCAACAGAGCTCAAGCAACATCCTCTGCCTGCTCCAGGAATGTGTTTCTGAAGTTTCTGAAATCTGCTATATGGCAACATGGAGTAACTCACTGACTTTTATTAATCATTAAATTTGCTTTGGACTCGATTGCCAGTGCAGACCAAGTTTGATAGAGCATTCCTGCAATGGCTATTTAACTGATACTCCTCTGTCCTGTGTCCTGAGGGGACACTGTTTGGTAGTCACCTCCAATGGAATGCACATTGACACATACATAAAGAAGAAAGAACAGTTAGTTACTCCCACAGTAACTGTGGTTCTTTGAGATGTGGATACTACGACCCAATTTCTATTCTGACTCTTCAGAGTCCTTAGCTACCATGGACTTCAAATGGCCATAGAATTGAGGGAGGTTCATATCTTCTCCAACATTTATGCACTTGTATCGGAGCAGTAGAACAGCCCCAATGGACACTTCTGTTTCAAAGACTCTGATCCCACACTTATGAGACACATGTGCACTAATGGTGGGATCCACCCTTACTACTCTTTAGTAACAAACGTTTTTTTTTTTTACTTGCCTAAAAAGCAAAGGCTCAAAACTGATCCCAAATCATTCATGCAGCCATGCCACATGTCCAGATTTAGGCTTTTGTTATATGCCTAACTGTGACAGGCTGCTCTCCAGAGCTGGTCTGGTATGCTGCTATGACCCCTCAAACCCCACTCCTGAACCCCAATTCACCCCACCCTGCTAGGTGACCACTCTCTCCTGAGTCAGTCCACACCAGCCACCAGCGTGTAATTGGTCCCAGGCAATGGGTGTAAATCCACTAGCCACTCAGGTGTCAGTCTCCAAGCGAGCACTCCCGCCCCAGATCCCACACCAGGAGCCGCTGACTTACGGGGGTTGGGACCCAGCCCCAATCACCCTAGTCTCAAATCTGACCACTTAACAAAGAAGTGGATTGTGCCCAGCCTCCCACATCCGCACTCTCTAAAGACCCCACAGCTTTAGATTAAACAAATACTAGTTTATTGATCAGAGTACAATTTCAAGTGAGAAAATGGCCAATCAAGGCAGAATCATACTATAAATGAGTCAGGAGCGACCACTATCAAATAAAAGGTATAAACCACATACTAATCTAACATCTCTATCTAAACTGACCTCATAGTTCAAGATTATACACAAGATGTTCAGCTGTTCAGTGTTTTACAGCCATTCTCTGCCTATTACAAGGCAGGGCCCAGATCTTCCTTGAATTTGGTTGCAAGTTGGAGTCTTCCAGGTGAAAACCTGCAGCTTTCTCCTCCAAAATGGTCGGTGTCTTTGTTTTTTAAACTCCTCACAGTCCCTTCCCCTCTGTGCTGCTGTGAGATTCTCTTCACTTCTACCTGAGCCAGGGAGGGTATTTGCATTTCCTTCGTCATGTAATTCTTCAGCCTCTGTGCTAGAGATAGTCCTGAGAGTCTGAACTCTGTAACATGCTTCACATCTGTACACACATGTTGCTGTAGGAAACTTGGCACCATGGCAATTATGTAGAATATGTTGAGAGCATTCACAAGGGAACTTGGTATAGCATATTTGGCATCAAATCACTCTATTATATTCCAAAACTGAACAGAAGAGTTACATAGATCATGCCCTAGGGGTGCACGGATGTGCATTCCATCACACTAACATATTTGAATGTAATCATTATAAAGATAATTGAAGTTTGGTTGGGAAGTTTGCAGAGTTCCCTGTGAAACTTCAGGTACCATAAAACCACAAAGTGCAGATATCAGCCCCTTTTATAATATTCAGACCCATTAAACAAATTTTTATTTCTTAGTCTCTGTCAATGTCAGTCTCCTGACATCTACCTCTTTTATCTGCAACGATCATGTCATTTTGGATTCTGCCACACTTCCTCCCTGCCCTCCCAGACTCCTTAATTTCTTTCTTTTACTATCTCTTTTTACTTGTGGCAATGATGCACATTCTCTCAGGAGATATATAGCATCCTAATGAGATCATTCCTTGTACTGTGTTCCAATGCTGCTGTGTGGGGATTGATGCTAAAGTGATGGACACTTTCCTACCCTTTCTCAGAGACCAGAATGCTCCTCTCTACAATGAGCCTCAAGGCAGAAAATAGTCCTTGATTTTCAGTATTCATGTGATTGTAACTTTACAAACACTTGTTAAAAGCCAGCCTATGATGAAGATTTAATAGAAATTTCAGAGCCTTCATAAATGGAGGAACTGACAAACACTGCCAGTACAACTGTTTCAGACTGTACTGCCTTCTTTTTCCGTTGGACCTGTCAGCTTGAGTTCCTTCATCTCTCTAGCTGACTTCAGTTAATGTCTTTCTCTCCAAATTTCCAAGGTTGACATGTCCACCTGTTGTGCATCTGATGTTCTGTCTTGGTCTGCTGGAACCCAAGACCAAATGGGAGCACTTTGTAGGAGACTTACATATAGAGAAAAAAATAAAGTTAATAAAACACATGATGATTAGCCCATACGAATTTGGTTTGCAAATTGCTGTTCATATATATTTCAGTCCTTGAGGCAGCAAGGCAAACTAGAGAGCAGAACTGTCCTAAGTGGAGCTGAGGTTACAACAGTCACTGGCTTCTGCCTGTCTGAATGATGGAGGGAAAGAACTGATTCTGTAAGTTGCATTTGTAGCAGCTGGATCACCAAAATATAACCACAGCAGCATCAGTCAACAAGCCCGATTTCCCAACATACATGATCATTCCAACACCCAAGTGTTTGACTTGTCTCCAAGTGTGACCTGGAGTTCTGAAGTAGGAAAACTTGGCTCCATACCTCAGCTGTTAACTTTGCGGCAGATGTATGATTATTTATAGACCTGTGCATTTGAATAATGTAATTGTCAGAATAAGAGGACATTCTTGGTTACAAGCACCATATATATTTTGTGCTTGATTCTAATCTCACGCTAGTTTTATGTGAGTATTAATCTATTGACTTCAGTGGAGTTGCTCCTGATTTACAGTGAGAGAAGAATCAGCCCTGGTAGATTTAATTTATTTTTCCTCTATCTAGCCATTTTAATAATGGCAGTTCTCCCTGACTAATATTATTATCACTCTTTCATTTTGCCAGATTATATAAACTATGCCAGCCACCACCTCCTGCTGGGGAAGAATAAAGAGAACTTCTCAAGTAACAGCTTTTAAGACATTGGACTATACAGCAGAATTAAATGGCATTCTAGGAGGATGTGCCTGGAGAACTGGTAAATAGAGGACCATTACTCAGGATAAATTTTTTTCTATCAGCATTGGACAACTGACTTCTGGAAAAAATATTTCTGGACTCCATGCACTATGGTCTCCCTTCCATAAACCAGGAACTTTAAGGGTTTTTACCTGGAAATTTTATACTGGAATCAGTGAGGCAACAAATCACCCCATTATGCATTGGCAGCAGCCTGAAAACACATACTTACATGAACAGGTAAAGCCATTCCATCTGAACCATATAAAAGCTGCTCCTGTGTTCACAGAATGAACTTGAAAAGGGAAAAAAGCCTAAAATAAATCCTCCAGAATTGGACATGTAACACATTTGATGTCCCTTGCACTGCTAACTCCCTTCCTTCCCACTAATATTTTATCCTGATTTCCTAATGTTTAGCATTAAGGAAATAAACACTTCTGGTGTATGCTGCAAAATACCTATTAAAAATAAGAACTCATTCCATAAGTAGTCCCACTGACTTAAGTCTGACTACACGTGAATAAATACTTACAACACAATAAATGTAACAACATAATAGCTCTGACACAATAAACTTAGCTGTGTCTTAAGAGATCCTTTGTCATACTGAGTTTAAAGGAGCATATTATTACATAGTGAATTTGATGGTGCTTTTTTACTCTTTTTGATGTTGCCATAAGAGTGAAGAATAAACTTCAGTTACAGAAAATTGACATCGTAGGAAATTTCCAGACATATGTAGAAAGAAGTTCACACTTTGACTTATAAAAGCTGTCTTAAATATACCCGGTTATGCTTCTGTATTTCAGGGGTCTTTGAACAGTGATGTATATCTTTGTATAGTATTATACATGCCCTAATATCTAAGCAATGTAGGTTGAGCTAAGGGCAGACTTCTAGCTTTAAACTGGAATATTTTGCATTTTAGAATATTTAAGATGAAGCGCATAGTTTTGAAGCTTACTATTTTTATATCACTTTATGCAATGTTATATTTTATAGTTGTAGAACTTGCTGGTTTTGGAGATTGGTAACTTTATAATGTAATGGATTTAATTTGCCGAACATCTTAAGAATATTGAGGGACCATGGAAGATATATTCATGTCTAATTGTTTTCTGGCCAAAGTGTTCTTAGAGAAAATAAATGCACCAAAATGACTCTTCCTATTCATATACATTAAAGCAAAAATAGTGTTTTAAAAGACTGCTATTAGTAATAGATAGGTATTAGAGAGTGCCCTATATATTCTAAATGTATAAGTATTTTCTTTACTACAGCTAATTATAGTTATGCTCTGGCGCACAAACTTCTACACCATAGATTTTGCAGATCTATGTTTACTTATTTATGAATTTTCAACAAATTGATTTAACTAACTCATTACAGAAATAGCTGGGAATTCAGTACAGAGTTGTATTTGGCAAAGAGTATTCTTTATGTAGGATATATAACAGGTTTATTACTTTTCTCCAAAGGAGAAATTAATATACCTACCTTCAGTATTCTAGAATTTTCTATACAGAACTTAAATTTGGTAACAAAGTTAATATTTCTATATACACACAGATTAATAGTGTGCACATATATTATAGCCGCTGTGTGCATTTCTGTATTCGTCTTATCAATCCAAGCTTAAATGAAAAATCTGTTAAAAATTCCTTAAACTATGACAGAACCATGTTACACTGAAAGTTTCACCAAGTTACAATTTTCCTTCCATTCTGTATGTTTACATATTTCTAACATTTGTTGGAAGTTGTGACTTTTGGATACATTTTGATAAAGACAAAATTCTTGCTCTTCTGAAGAGATACACATGAAATAGAATGCCTAGGTTCTTTTGGGGGGGACAGCCCAACACTTGTACAAAAGAAAAGGCTGGGATTTCATTTCAGATATATAGTTCTATTATAGGCAGAGAATCTCACAGCTTGGGTGTTTTGCTGAGAGATGGAAAATTGACTAGGATAATCCCTACTCTATTCTGAATGTGCCAAGAGCTGTTTAGCTTCTGCTTAGCTAGATACCAGAAATACATGGAATGCACTATTTTCTCATGCCAGGGATGGTACCACTAACTGTGTAGCACATGTTTAGTATGACAGTGCCATCGTTTAGTATGAGCCCAAGCCTTGGTATGGGACTTGACCGGACAACATGTTTACTTAGAGGCAAGAGTTTTGTAAGGTAAGTGAAACCAATATTGCTGCATGATATACCCTAGTGAGAATCTGCCACATGCACATACGTTATCAATGGCTAAATAAGGAAATGCTACTTTATTGTTCACTATCTTTGAATATTAACTGCATCACATTGACAAAGCAGGAGTGTAAGCATGCCAAAATGGTCACTTGTGTAATATGGTAGTTTTGACTGGTTTTTGTTTGCATTTGAAAGCATAGGATAAGAAATTTGTACTGAGCACTGAGGTTAGATTGATTATATACAAAGTCACTGAACCAAACTCTTCAATTAGAATTCTGTTCAAGTAAGCATTGAAGATTCTGGTCCTACATTTCTGCATTTATTTTAACACTATATGCCCCAGTAAATGGCGTTAGAAAAACAGGTGCCTCAGCTCAACTTTTCCCTGAAACATATTTGAGATTTTATGGAATTCTCTTAGGTTCATTATGCAGACTACTTTCACCTATTGGAATCAGTGGCCTGTGCTGTGAATTAATGTAGGTATTTAGAAAGTGTTTTCAAAGATGTTTAGGCCTCAATTCTGATTAAATTTTGTTGAGAAGTTGGGTGCCTGACCTGCTTAACCACCTTTGGAAAATCCAAATCCTAACCATTTCAGTTGCAGATATCTTGCAGGTTTCATATCCTCACATTTGTCCCTCTTTTCCAAGTAATTCATACATCCTTACACTTTGTGTCCCAGTTAATTCAGATTGGCACTGAAATTATATATTTATATATTTACAAATGTCCGTGACTGAAGCTAAGCACATTTTAAATTAAATGTGAAGGATGTCTTTACCTCTCATTCAATGTATACATATAGAGTTAAAAACTAGATTCTCATCATCCACAGTACGTTTATCCTCTCATAAGTTCTTAGGTTTACAAATGACATGAAAGGATAACTTATAAAAGTTCTAACACTCCTAGTTTCTTAAATCTTTTTTTTTCTGCAACCAGTTAGACAGCCTATTTGTACTTCAATATATTACAACAGTTTAGGAAAGACAACTTGTGTAACTTATTTTTTTCACCCAAATCAACTAAAACTCATCTGTGAAGAAAATTTAAATAAATATGTGTGTATATATAATGATGTAATTGCTGCTGAATCTTTGTAATAATTACAGTTTTCATTCTATGAAGGATATATAGAATATTTTAAGAATCTAGATGGAAAGATTAATAGCCACGAAATTGTTAATCCATTACAACATTTATGTCTAGCAGAAGATTGTGGTTTTATTCTAGGGTACAGCTGAAGTGATTAGGGCCATTTTTATAAAGGTTACCTATATATCATTGGGTGTCAAATAGTCCTGGTTGCGTGAAATGAACATTGACGCAGTCTAGTCTTCAAAATTAAGAGTCTGAATAAATTAAAGGTTTCATAACACTTATTACACTTATTATGTTGTCCTTTTTCTATTTTAAATATAACAAATGTAATGTAATGAATTAGTTCCAGTTTCTAGTTGTCAGACATAGGTTTTTTTTTGTTAGATATACACAAATTTAAAGTGCTTTTGCTATCAGAGAAAATAATTTCAATTTCACCCCTTCCGAGACAACTTTTTAGTATTTTTGGACAAAACTTTTTGGGTTTTCAGCACAAGCTTTTCAGTTTTACTTCCCAGTGCAATGAAGAGCTATCAGAGCTACTCTTTTGCTTGTTTTGTCTCTAAACTAATCAAATTTCATTAGGAACTGTAATACTTGTATTTCCATCAGTAACCTAATTTATTAGACTCCTATGTATGGTATGGGATTTCAGAAATTCAATCAGTTTTTATTATGCTTTATTTTTCTGCTTCTACTGAAAGAAAAATGATAGATGAATGGCAACAGCTTTTGTTTCACTAACCCATTGTTAGATGTACTGTAGAAGACAAGTACCTGAAGATGGGAGTATGTGTCATGTTGCATAATGGTTAAACAACAGTTCAAAATAGACAAATATCATTGGTTGGCTTCAAAATCAGAAGCTTTAAAATCAGAGTTGGAAGTATATTTATGCACATATACTTTGCTCATTTACTTTGCTGCTAGGCAAATTTGTGTCTGCCAGCATTTTTGCTTATTTTTAGTATTGTTGTTTTAACATGTTGTCTGCAGGATAGTTCTTAAAACTAATACATCACCTTAAACATTTTCTCTCTGTGTGCTTATTCAATGTTGCACATAGTGCTTTTCGAATTGTACTCCACCAGTCCAGCAGCATTTGTAAATTAGATGGAAATGCATACCGATCTCAGGATATCTAGATTTTGATGTATAAAAAGATATTGAATTCACTTATTATATTTTTTTGTAAACTGACTGAATTGATTTTTATATACTGTATATATTCATTAACCATTTCTCCTTCATGAACATACTTGTTAACACTATTTCTTTTTTCTGCCTGTAACTGAAGTGTTGGTTGTGATTTTTTTGTCGGTGGTGGTTTTGTTTGGTTTGGGGTTTTTTGCATGTAGTCTGTGGGGAGAGGAGGTAAATATATGCACTGTATACATAAGAGATGTGCAGATACTAACACCCATGAGCAAGTTCAAATTGCTAGTGACTGACCATGCCACGCTGTCATTTCTAAAACTGTCTTCCAGAAATTATGTTCCTGTGCTAGAAATCCTGTTTGCCTAGAATTGAAATACTACCTTGAAAATGATTCTTCCCATAGCTCAAAAGCACAGTGTAGTAGACTTCCAGATTGATACATTTGCAACTTCCCATAACTGAACATCTTGAGTATAACCTTAACATATCTAGAATATGTATATATGTATTGTATGAATATATATTTGTCTGTTTTAAATGGTGACAGAAGTACTATTATGTTTTACACCATGTATAGTCTAGGAAGTCAGTTAAGCTTATGCAACACTTAAGAAAATGTTTTAAGTTTTGCACTGAAGTAGTTGCACACATTTTTCAGATGAATATATTTTTTGTAATGCACCAGTAGAAGTCCTAGGCTATATTGCTTTTAACTAACACACACCCCCACACCCACGTTTACAGAGCGTATCAAGTTTCTCTTTGAAAACACTTAAAATAGCAGCCAAGTGGTAAATTAATTTTAACTTTATAAAAAGTAACATTTGTAATTTAATGTTCAATTTCTTGACATGTTGATTTGAATTACATTTTTTTCTGGTTTGCAAAAGATATATGTAGCATACTTTGAGTCAGTTACTATATTGTTTATGAGTTAAACTAATACTGTGTCCTTTTTTAGATATGGTTTATTTTTGTAGTTTACCTATTAAAGACTGGAATAATCACAATGTATACAGAGTGTCAAATGGTAATAAAATAAACCTTATGTTGCCACTGTGAATTTTCTTTATACAGAGCATTTCAATAAGAAATATCTAATTTAATTTTTGTAAAGACACCTTCAGTTGTACTGAACTGTTGAGTACGGTACCTATCAGGATTCTGTTGCTAGAGCATAGACACCAAACATTTGGGGAGTGGAGAGATGGAAGTGGGAAAGGAGAAACCAGGTAAGAGTCCTCAGCACGGAATCTCTACATTCAGTGAAGACTGAAGGAGTGGAGACAGAAGCAGAAGAGATTCCTTATCCTCCTAATTGGATCTAGCAGCAAACACAACGATTTCCTTGGGTTCATCAGTCTGAAGACTATTCAGATGCACAGACAAAGCTAGGTTACCATCCAGAACTTCTCTGCCATGATGGACAAAGCGGAGAACATGATTCATAGGTGTATTACAAAACCAGAAGAACAGAAGAATGACCATACTACAGGGGTCCCCAAACTGTGGGATGTGGCCATAGGAGGTCAAGGAGGAATATTCAGGGGTGTGTGGCAGAATCCGGATCAGCCCCCAACATGGGGTGGGGAGGATGCACCAGCCAGCCCTGCTCTGCCTCCAGATCCACTCTGGTCCTGGATCCAGCCCTGACCCCCAGCTCCCAGCCCCAAGTGTTCCAGTCCCCCATAATCCACTTCTGGCAGTTAAAATCTAGGGACACCCAGAGCATGGGAGTGTATTCCTGTCCATCCTATCTAACAGCCATTAATAAACCTATCTTCCATGATCTTATTCTTTTTTGAACCCCATTATCATTTTGGCCTTTACAAAATTCCCTGACAGTGAGTTCCAGAGGTTGACTGTGTCTTGTGTGAAGTGCTTCCTTTTGTTTGTTTTAAACCTGTTTTCTGTTAATTTCACTGGGTGACTTCAGCTTCTCAAGTTATGTGAAGGAAGAAACAACACTTCCTTATTCACTTTCTCCACACCTTTCAAGATTCTTCTCCGAGTGCTTGCTCATGCTGATTCCAAATCAGGTGTGTGAGCGCTGCGTGCATGGTTCATCAGAGATTTTTCCCCCAGCAGTACCCGTCGGCTGGGGACAGGCACCCCGTATAGTGGCGCCTTTGCAGCCTCACATATAAGGCTGCGCTGACCCGCTGATCCTCCAGTTCCTTCTTATCGCCTGTGACAGTTGTTGGAGCTGCTGGTGTTTGCCTCAGGCAAAATCCTCTTCATCCCTCAGTCTTTATTGTGTAAATAGTTTCCTCTTTAGTCAGTAAAGTCCCCTAGTTAGATAATAGATCAGAGTTAAAGTTTTCCTAAGTCCCTAAGGGCCGTAAGCCTCTCCTTCTCCTGGGTCTGGGGCATGCCTCTGACCCAAGGGTTCAAACCCAGTGGAACCTGCCACAAGCCAATGCCCAAAGGCGATCCACATGACTCCTGAAGTGCCGGGCGAGTCACATCAGACCTACAAGTGCAAGATCTGCAAGGGCCTCCACCTAAGAAGTCATAAGGAAAGAAGTGCCCACCTCAAACAGATACTTATGGAGGCAGCTCTGGGACCACAAACCCTGGAGTTGGCACTGGGGGCACAGGCATGCAGCGCCCCACCATTGGTACGGCACCTGGCACCGAAAAGAACCTCGTGTAGAAGACCACCTGGCATGGGTCCCATTCACTAGTGCTGAAGAAAAAGGCTAGGGCTGAAAGGGGACGGTCACCAACCAAAAGACCAACCTCTAAGGACTCTTCCCAAAAACCTCAACAAGAGAGCCCAGCCCACGGCTTCTCAACGTCGGGAACACAGGGGGCTGATGCTGGAGAGAAGGGCTCTTTCCCTGAAACCTGGGGATGTGTGGCCAGTGCCAGAGTCCTGTCTGACCCCCTGCAGCCAGGCCTGGGCAGAGGACCTGCGATGTGGAAAACAGACGGTGACTGTCCCTCACACCCAAGGGATGCCGTGAGTGGTGCCTCACACGAGGGGGGGGCACTGGGTGTTCACCTTTCACCTTCCTCCACTTTCTCTAACTTTTTATTTGATTTTCTATTGTTCCTGTGTGTTTAAATAAATTGTATAACTTTGAGCTGTATATAGTGACTGGTGGGCCAAGGAAGTGCCCAGTGCAGACAGCACCCCAGAGTGCGGACACCCTAGCCCTATCCTGAGTGACTGCAATAAGGTTGGGGGCTCAACCTCCAGGAATTCTGGGGCCCAGCCTCATTGGGGTTACAGGGACTCCACACAGGAGATTGGGGGGGGGGCGGCCCTTGTGGTCAGGCAGGCCTCTGGGTAAAGGAAGCGGGAGCAAGGACTCAGATCCCTCTGCTACCCACCTTCACTGGGTGGCATGCAAACCCAGAAAGTTCCCCACAATAGCGGGTCCATTCCCCCGCTTACATATGTGAACATTTGGGGGGCGGGAGTGGGAACGTTCCTTGCACCTGTGGGATGAGTGCATAGCACATTTCATCCACTGGGAGGCCTCCTGTCTCCCATGGGTTCAGAACATAGAAGCGGACCACCTCAGTCGCACATTCAGTGCCCATGAATGGTCCATCAAACCGGACATTTTAAGGTCCATCTTCCTCAAGTGGGGGTTTCCCCAAGTGGACCTAATCACAACCAAATCAAACAGGAAATGCCACCAGTTCTGCTCATTCAGGGGCCTGAGCCCAGAGTTGTTATCGGATATGTTCCACATCCACTGGGGTCAGGGCTAGTATACGCCTTCCTGCCTTTTCCCCTGGCCCACAAGGTTCTCCTAAAAATAAAGAGAGACAGTGCTTCAGGGATCATGATAGCCCCAGCATGGCCCAGACAGCACTGGTTCCCAACCATACTCCAACTGTCTATAGAGGCCCCGTTATCCCTGCCTCTACTGCTGGACTTAATCTTCCAGAACCACGGACAGCTACACCTCCCCAACCTGGAGTCCCTTCACCTCACTGCCTGGCAACTCCATGGTTAAATACCAGGGAATCTGGATGTTCCGAACAAGTCAAGCAGGTCCTGATTGTGAGCAGGAAGCCATCCACCCAACACGCAAAGCATGATGCCGCCCTGGGGAGGGCAGGTCTGCAATCAGTCCCTTAGAGAGCTCTGACTCCTCCATCCAAAGGCTAGCTTGGGACTCCTGTGATTTGGAATGGGCATGAGCAACCACTGGAAGAAGAAAAGATGGTTTCTTACCGGTAACAGGTGTTCTTCGAGAGGTGTTGCTCATGCCCATTCCAAAACCCACCCACCGGCCCCTCTTGTCGGGGCACCAGGCAAGAAGGAACTGGAGGATCAGCGGGTTGGCGCAGCCTTATATGTGATGCTGCAAGGGCGCCCCCTGTAGGGGGTGCCTGTGCTGACCTGATGAGTACTACTAAGGGAAAAATCTCTGATGAACCGTGCATGGAGCACACATGATTTGGAATGGGCGTGAGCAACACCTCTCAAAGAACACCTGTTACAGGTAAGAAACTGTCTTTTTTATAGATCTCTGTGGCAAATTGTGTACTCTTTCCCCTATGCTATGTCCCCATCTCTGTTCTCTTGTATCTTTCTCGTGGCTCTGCCCTGTTTGATCACAACACTCCTCCCACACTACTGCCAGCTCTCCTTACTCTCTGCCCCCTTTGGGTGGAGCAAGGGTTTTTATCTGGACTCTATCTGGGCCTTAATTGGTCTCTGGGGCCTCCCTTCGAACCAGTAAAACAACAGAGACCTGTGGCACTTTTAAAGACTAACAGATTTATTTATCGCATGAGCTTTCATGGGAGAAAATCCCACTTCATCAGACGCTTTGAAGATGGGAAATTTACAGAATGGGAGGAAATTAAATGCAGGGGAGTGTATGACGTAGGATCAGGTCAGGCTGTAACAGCAAATCAAATAGGTGTTAGGATTCAAACACTGGGGAACAGCACATAGAGGAAGATGAGGTCAATTCACCTGTTGTTATGAGAGAAAAATCCGTAGTCCCTGTTTAACCCCAAGGCGATTGAGTCGAATTTGCATATAAATTTGAGTTCTGCAGTTTCTCTTTGAAGCTGTGATTTCTTATTAATCTGTTTCAACACAGCTATTAGCAAGTCATCAATGGAGTGAGCAAGATTGAAGTGTTCCCCTATTGGCTTTTTAGTGTTGCGATTTCTGATGTCAGATTTGTGTCCATTTATTCTTTTGCGCAGAGACTGTTCTGTTTGTCCAATATATAAGGCAGAGGGGCATTTCCGGCATATGATGTTGTTTGATGTGTAGTTGCTGGTGAGTATCCATTTAAGGTTGGGGGGCTGTCTGTAAGCAAGGAGAGGTCTGTCTCCCAAGGCTTGAGAGACTGAAGGATCATCTTGTAGAACAGGCTGTAGATCTTTGATGATGTGTTGAAGAGGTCTGACCTGGGGGTTGTAGGTGGTGACCAGTGGCATTCTGTTGGGTTTTTTCTTGGGCTCCTCCTGTAGTAGTTGACTTCTGGGTACCCGTCTGGCTCTGTCAATCTGTTTCTTCACTTCTGCGGGTGTGTACTGTAGTTTTAAGAATGCTTGATAGAGATCCTGAAGGTGTCTCTGTCTGTGTCTGTCTAAAGGATCAGAGCAAATGCGGTTATATCTTAGGGCTTGACTGTAGACAATGGATCGTGTGGTGTGTCCTGGATGAAAGCTCGAGGGATGTCAGTAACTGTCAAACCAGTGTTACCCAGTTGCCGGGATGGTGTTGCAGGATCGACTTCCTTTTCAGCTGAGCGAGTCTTCATCGACCTGAGCAGTCGATCAGGAAGTTTGAACTGACAGCGGCGAATTTGCCGCTGTCAGTGAAGACCTGTCCTCAGTCTTCTCTCAGATCTTGTCTAAGCTGGACCCTAAAGGTGTAGTGCTAGATAGCGCCATCTTACACCTTATAGAGTTGTAATCAAAACAAGGCAAGTTGTAATTTAGCATATACCAAACTGGAGAAGATGAAGAATCCATGATCAGTGCTTGTATACACAAAATTTAGGCCTAATTTTCAAACTAAAGATAGTTGAACAATTTTAAAAAATTCCTTTCTGGTGTTGGATGGCTGGTTTTGGGCATCGGAACTGACCTTAGACACTTTTAAACTTCCTCCAAGAAAACAGCCTTCAAAATTAAAATAATTCTGTTCTCCTGGGACAGTAAATGAACATGGATGAATAATGTTGGTGTATCATTATAGCTGTCTGTTTATAAATTACCTTTTATTTTAAAATGCTTCAGAAAAACAACACATCCTAGTCAGAAGACTCTTCACTCACAATTGGTCTGTAATCACATTTAGGAGAGGACTAGAGCAGTTTTTCAACAGAACACAGAAACAGTATAGGACAGAAACTGAAGGAGAATGGCATCTGTAGTAGAAAATTTTCTCTTACAAATGAAATCCTGTTTAAGTGAAAGATGTTGCTCAAATTCTATCAACTTGTCTTTTATAAACAGTGCATTACCAGTATGTTAGGAAAACTTACATTCAAACCATCTGCGTGGGAGGAGAGATTAATCTTCAATTTTATGATTTTCTACATCCCATGCAGGAAAAGTCCACTGAGACGGCAACTTCAAATTACAGAAAATTTCGGCTGCAAAACTTCTCATTTTAACTGAATGCTGAAATACTGCAATGCAGTAGTGACCATATAGCATAATGCTTGACCTGTTTCTTTACCATCCAGTCATGATCATCTCATCATTGACGGTGACCATCTGGAGCAATATAGAGATGAGAAATGAAAGACGTGGAGTCATGAATCATTTGCAACTGCCTCCATCAATGTGCATGTTCAGAATCTTGCTTTGAGGAAATTTCTTAGCCAATCAATTACCATACAATGGTGCTTGGAAAAAAATCAATTACGCAGATTGTCCATCAGGGCTCCCATTTCAGGGGAAACTATTACTACAGTAATGACTTTAATGTGAGTGTAATGGAGCACAACAGGCAAGAAGGGTTAATATGCTACTGAAAGCCCAATTAGCTCCAATTGTGAGAGCTGAAGCAAGAGGCAGGCTTTCAGAGAGGGGTTTGGAAAGAAGAGTTCTGCTTAGATAGGAAGTAGGGGATGTAGATGCTCTCATTGGAAGATAAGGCAGGTTAGGGGAAGATTGATGCCTAGGGGAGTTCCCAGAGGAAAGGGGGGAATTTATTTTCTGTTGCTTTATGATGGTTTTGAGTACCTTGCAAGGGGAAGACCCATAAGTGGCCTAGCTGGTGGGTTAAGTCGCTGCAACCTACTAGCAGCAGGGACAGCTGGTAAACTTTGGGGCAGGTTGGGCTGCAGAAGACTCAAACTACGTTTCAGGTAGTAATGGCAGCACCAAAAAAAGGGGGGAGGCTGTTGGGTGTTTCTGGAAAGTGAAGTCCCCATTTGTCCTGTGGTGGTCTCTACCCACCCTTATTAAAAAAAAAATAAAAGTGTGCACTTGCTACTTTGGAGGGTGGGGTGCCCTGTGTAAAAGCTACCACTACCTAAAAGATGCCAGAGCAGCGGACAACTAGCAGGGAAGCTAGTCTGAGTGGCTGCTGCACCACACAAAACTGCATTGAGGACTCTAGAAGGAAAGTCACTACACCCAGAAATCAGGAGGCAGATTTGACCCAATGTGTGTTTCAAAACTAGGCAAGGACAAGATTTAATCCTTGTTTTCCATGAAATATATGCCACATTACCTTCTCTGGTGAGTTTCCTGTAAATGCTGCTCTGAACCAGAAGTTTTAGTTTGTAGTCTGTTCCTAATGTTCTCTCTGTAAGCAGTTAAGTTGCGCTGTGTGTTTGATTTTTGTTTATAATAATACTACGCAAGTAAACAGCTTAGTAGTGATTGTCATTCTTTTCTGTAGAATCTTAATTCTCTGAAAATGTTTTTCCTTTTATTATTTACTTTTTCCTTCCCTTTTTCCTGGACACAAGGCTTTTCGTTCTCTGGGAACATCCATTTCCAAAACAGATTATGGCACTTTAAATACACCGTACACTTGTATAACCCAGAGAAAATTGAATCTGGCTCCCACTTCTGCTGGGGCATCAAAAACATATTTTCAGTATTCTAATCCTCACAGAAGCTGCTTTACAGCATCTAGGTACTGAATGCATCATGCCGAGAGGTACTTTACACCCATTACTCCTAGCAAAGAGGTGAGGGAATACACCTCTGTCAAAACAAGACAGAACAGAAAAAAGCCACAGTGCTATATCTATATTTAGAAAAAGGAAATGATGTGAGAATGCAAGATAAGAGAAGTGCTCAAATATATGAACAAAATGTGCTGAGTGTTTGGCTTCAGCTGAAATATTTGTAAAATAGCTGCATTGTGGGTGGACTCCAGGCAATGGCATGGCCAGCACACATCACTAAACAATCCTTTTGTTTTAAAGCTCAGATTAAAGCTATTGTCTTGATTCTGCTTTTGACTGCTGCTGAGCATGAGATGTTTTTATATCTGTACTTTTATTATGAAGCATCATGGCCTATAGAACTTGGGAAGCATTCTGAATATCACTTAATATCAGATCAATAGCATCTGTTTCAGCACTAAGTAAAATGAATTGCCAAAATTTCAACTGGTAGAAAAAAACAGAAATATCTAGACTTCCATGCGAGAGCCTGACTAGCTGAATATTTGTCACTTTCATTAGTGTACCTAGATTAGAAATATAAAAAGTGATCCAAGACAGAATGCTGTGGTAGGACAATGAGAAACAGATTTCAGGCAATCAGAGGGGAGTGATCAAAACCAGCCAGCCATACAATACAAGACTGCAAACAGCTGACTGTGATTACTTCAACAAATACAGCTCTGGCCAGCACCACAAAAGCCAATAACATATCATCAATATTAAGAAATAAGTCTGCTTGTTAACTTGATCAATGATGCCTCTGTAGTGGAGTGTGTTTCATACCAGACCGAGTGATGGTAATGTGTAAATTTTATACAATTATTAATCTGAAACACAGTTGAACACTTTAGTACTATAACAGATACTAGTCAATAATGGGAAAGTTTATCATATTTTTTTTGGCATCTTTTATAAAGAAGTGGGCTTACAATAGGTTAAATTGTTTGGAACTTTGAAAGCACAGCCTGAAAAAATAATAGTTTGAGTAATAATTGGAAGTAAATAAGTACAGAACTGGCACATGGTTGAGGGAGATGGAGAGAACAGACTGTAGGTTTTTGTTTCTGGCCTAATTCCCTGGATTTACTTTAAAAGAAAGCATTGAATTCTGAAACCTCAGTACCACACTACATTACCTCATCTAGATGTTCATCACATAAGAGACAGGCAGTGACCGAATTTCTGATAGCCTATAGCTCCTTACTTAAAGAAAAACACAAATTCTGTGCATCTAGAAAGTCCATAATCCGTAATCATTGTCTCTCCACTTTAACGGGAGCATAAGAAAAACAACCAACCAATAAGGCAATTTAAACAGGATTCTGAGACTTCCTTTACTGCCAACATCAATAGCTGAAAAGCAGCTATTCATGTATGACTCCATAGCTTGTTTCTATTCACTTATTATTTGTTAGTGTGGTGGATGAGTGGGAGAGATTTTCAAAGGCGCAATGGGAGTTAGTGTCATAATGGCTCTTTGTACCTTTACAAAGCTCCCTGGGGGTCCACAAGCTGCCTGGTGCTTTCCATACTGACAAGGAGGCATGGTTCCTGCTCCATGTCTCTCAGAAGCCACAAGAAGACAAACAGTTCCTGGAGGGGAAGATGTCAGTGTAAGTCAACTAAAATTGTTTTTAAAAATGCACTGTACAGTGCTCTCTGCTGATGCTCAGACTTATAGGGCCAAATCATGGTCCAAATGAACACCAATGAGAAATTTATCATTCTGTTTAATAGGACAAGGATTTGGTCCATTGCCTGAAATCTTTACATCCTCAACCGCCAAGAAAGTAGTACACAGAACTTTTGAACCAGTTAGGATATAAATGGAATAATTACATATATTGTATATTAGATAAATAATGGTTATAAAGCACTTGATTGTCCAGGTCAATTGAGGCTGAAGACTGTGCTGCAGACAGAATAATGGAGATTATTAGTTTGCCCCTAAATTATCTGAAATGATTATAGCCTTAACATTTACATTGTTGACTCTAAATTATATGAAGCAAAATGTTTGAGAAGTGTCCTTGCTCATACACAGGGACATTGATGAAGGTCAAAGTACTGGTGGTGATAATGGATCCTGACAGAAATGGCTCTGGTGGTGGAAATCTGGATGTGATAGTGCTTCAAACTGGGTAATTTGCTACTTTGTCTTCCAAGACATATTAGCATATTTAGACATGAGAAAGCTGCATCTATTGAGGTGAAGATGATAGCAACTCTAGCAGTTGGGGGAGGTGCTGGATAATTTCGGGCATTGGTAATGGGATAAAGAGCATTTTACATGTGGATCAGGTTGAAAGTGGATAACAAACATTCCGAGATTACATCTAATCTGTGAACTCTGTGAAATGAATGTGTCATTTCAGTCTAGTTTCCTGCGCTTCATACCAAAAATCTTGTTTCCAATGCAGTGATGTTCAAATCAATCAATCACTACCACCACCCAGACCCTTTCTGACAAACTCATTAGAGGGGGCAAAGAATAAAGAGGCATGGGAAATGATCTTAACCCATGATTGAAGAAGATATTAGAGAGGTGCCATGAGTATTTAAAAGGTGGTGAGTCAAGTGCAATTTTCTGCTTGTTTTCTTTCCATAGTAATACAATATATTCCAGAGGGTTGATCTACTATCTTCATGAAGTTATGGTACAGTCAGATTTTTGCAAGATTTGATGTCTGCTTTAAATACAGTAAAACCTTATTCACTTTTTGTGAAATTACAGTTTTAGTTCTAGTACCAATGCTCCATTCTACATAGAGCCAACTCTCAGACCTGTTAAGTAAGATTTATCTTAAAAAACAAAAATCTTTGCCAGGGAAAAAAAAAAATCATCTTATACCCTGTGTATCAAAGTGACACTCTCACACTGTCCCGACCACAGGATTCTGGCATGAAGATAGGAAAAACACCCTTCATGAAATCCATCATATTTGAAGGCAAAATGTGTCCTATACCGACCTATTGTAACTGATTTTCATATTCAGAGGGTCTACTCTTTGCTTAGCCAGAAGCTAAGGGCATGTCTATAGTACAAAGTTGTAGACCAGGGGTGTCCAACCTTTTTGGGTGAGGGGCCACATTTCAATTCTTTTCTCACACAGGGGGACAGTGAGCAAATTTTGGATAGCTAAGGGAGGGGACAGCATGGGAAACAAGGATGGCAGGGGTGGCAAGGCAGAACATGGGAAACAGGCACAGGGCAGGGTAGGAAGGACAGGGTTAGAGTGGTACAATCCACCCCTCCCCCCCACCCTTGCCCTGTGCTGGATCAATTCTCCAAATCCTTCCCCCTACACTGACTCCCTAGCCCTGGGTCTCTCCCTCCTCTGATCTTGCACCCCCGTTCCTTGGCCCCGATTCTGGCCCTGCATCATCCCGCCTGGACCCTTTCTCAGCCCCATGCCACCCCCATCCCATCCCTGCACTGTCCCATTCCCCCCCAACTCCAATCTTGGCCTCATGCCTCCCCCTCTCTGAGCCCTGTGCTGGCCCCCTGGCCCCGCATCCCCCTCCCTGGGCCGGATCCTGGCCCTGCACCATCCATGGAACCCTGTACATGATCCCCAGCCCCAATCCCCCCACAGCCTCTGCTGCCCCGATGCTGGGCCCGCAACCTCACCAGGCCTCCCACAGACTTCCCTGGGAGCTCGCGGCACCTCGCAGTGCAGATTCCAGCCCCTGGTGGGCCAGATTCTGACCTGTGGGCTGCAAGTTGGACAAAGTAGTTGTTTACTTTTATGTTAAGCCACTGCGGTAAGTGTCAGTTGGGTGCGTCCACACCAGGGGCACAGTTTATAATTGGGGAGGTAGAGAGCGGCCACCAGCCATGGCGGGATCCAGGCCTGGCTGGTGACCTGGAACCGCCACCTGTGGCAGGATCCACCCCCAGCAGGAGCTGGATTGGAGGAGGTGTGGGGGAGGAGGAGAGGAGAGGGCTGGATTTTTGAAGCTGCCTTCCCCAAGGCATGCTCCAAAATCCACCCATGGTCCATACCACGCTCATTGTGTTGGTGGAGAGCATCCTCACTAATAATGCTTGCAGTGATGCAGAGAAATGCACTATGAGTGCAGCTAGCTGCAAGGGGTTCTGAGAAGGGCTTGCAATGCCTCATGGGACCAACACTTGATCACAGAAGGTAATGGGAACATGGCTTCAACCCTCCTCCCACCACGATGCAGTTTCCTCCCTCCTTCCTTTCCCTGATTTCAGCATCAAACAACTCATATGCTTCATGCCTTTTTCAAAAGTCTGACTTAGCCATGTCTATGTCATAGCCTGAGAAGCCTGGATGCTGCTCAGCTCTGCATTCTTGTTGTGAGCATTACAAACACCTCGCCCTTTATCTGGCAGTATTTCCAGAGCTGAGCAGGGGATAAAGTAAGGGGGACCGCACCTGAACGCAGGTCTGGGGCCCACAAATTTGAGGGGCCAGAGTTCCAGGACCCCTAAAAATAGAAAAATCTGGTGGAATGCATGTTCCGCCCTGCCCTGGCTGCTGGCAGGTCCTACACCCTAACACAATACGCCATACGTCTACGCCATAACACAACATGCCATAACACAATACGCCATAACACAATACGCCATATGGAATACGCCTACGCCATAACACAATACGTCATAACACAATATGCCATACGCAATACGCCTACGCCATAACACACTACGCCATATGCAATACGCCTATGCCATAACACAATACGCCATACGCAATACGTCTACGCCATAACACAACATGCCATAACACAATACGCCA